>JANHAO010013390.1:0-15879 GCA_026873985.1 Saraca asoca
CTAGTGTCATTTTAGTGTAGAAGTTATCCATTTAAAATTACTCTCACAATCCCATAACCCTTTATAGGATTGATCAAATGGACTTTTCACCATAGGCTTCATCTTAATTATGCATGATTCATAAATATGAACACAATATGCAATATAAGATGAATATTTAATCTTTATTATCCAAATCCAAAGACCACTTAGTCATAGATGTAATAGAGCCTAATCAAATTGACTCTAGGGCACTTATATGCGACTAACAAACCTATCAGATGAAAGCATCCTCATGGCCATCTCAGCTGGACTCTGTAAGGATGGGAAGCTATATGAAGACATCTATAAGTCCCTGTTCAAGAGTTTAGGTGAGTTCTACGAGTGTGTAGCTAAAGAAATTCGATGGGAAGAAACCTTTGGCCCAAAGAAACCCGACTAGAAGGTGGAGGTGACTGGCTCTAGTAGGGGTAAGAAGAGGGCTGGTGGTAAGAGTAGTGAAGAGGGCCGGGAGAGTGGCTCCACGAGTCAAGTCACAAAGAAGGCTAGAAATGAGCGACCACAGCACCAAGGCTGCTACGATAGTTATACTATCGTTTTGAATACCCCAGACAGGATCTTCACGATCAGAAGAGGCAATGAGAACTTTGGAAGGCCCAGACCCATAAAAGCTCCCATTGAACGAAGAGATCAGAGTAAATTTTGCACCTACCATAGTGAGTTCGATCACAACACCTCTAACTACTAGGCATTGAAAGATACCATCGAAGGCCTTATTAAGCAAGGTCGCCTGAGGGATTACGTGGTGAGACCCTTGGGACAGCATCCCCCATGTCCTCAATAACTGGGATAATATCCATAGCAACAGGCCCCTGAGCGTGAGGAAACACCTTCAGTAAGGATTATTTTCACCATTCACGGTAGACCTCACACTGTTGGCACCTTGAACAGGTCGCGTGATCATTATATATGGCCAACGGGTCGTGTTCTGCTCACAAGTCATGTGAAACATGAAAGGCCCACCAAAAAGGATAAATTAACCTTAAAAAGCATCACGTTCATGGAAGAAGATGCACGAGGAGTCCATACCCCTCACAATGATGCAATAGTCATCTGTGCCAAGATTGGCAATGCTGATGTGAGGAGAATAATGATTGATACCGATAGTTCCATTAATGTGATGTACAAAGGATGCTTCAACCAGTTAGGAGCAAGCTCAAGCCAGTTGAACCCTTCCCCTAAACCCTTATACTGATTCACAGGAGACGAAATAGTGCCAATAAGTAAGATTAGATTACTGCTTACCTTAGGAGATTTGGACCATCAAGCAATAGTTATGGCCAATTTCTTGATCATAGACTACCCCTTAACTTACAATGTAGTACTGGGCCAACCCGTTATGAACAACCTGGACATAGTCATGCCTACCAGGATGCTTACTATTAAATTCCTAACCCTAAGTGGGGCTAGATGTGTGCAGAGGAGAACAACAAACTACCCAGCGCTGCCATGAGGATGCGGTCCAGCTTAAGGTACAAGCTAAGAAAATACATGTAGTATCCAAAAGGGAACCCCGAGCAATGAGCACTAAAAGGGTTAGCTATGACCTCGATCTTTGTGAGGTAGACATTAAACGAGTCACTAGTCCAGTTGAAGAGCTTGAAGAGATAAGGGTCAGTGAAGAGGATAAAGAAATATGCCTTAGGGTGGGGAAGTGTTTGCCACCTAACGTAAAAGCGCAACTCATTAGATTTCTCAAGGCCAATTTGGATATCTTTGCCTAGAACCATGAGGATATGTTAGGCGTCAACCCCAAGGTTATGTCACATAGACTCAACATCAACCTCCAGTACAAACCAGTTTGCCAAAAGATAAGGCCAATGACAATCGAGTGTTATACTGTATTGAAGGAAGAGGTGGACAAGCTATTGGCGAATAAATTCATTTGGGAATCCCACGACCCCACCCAGGTCGCTAATCCTATTCTCATGAAAAAGAAAAATGGGAAATGGAGGACATGTATAGACTTCACTAACCTGAACAAGGCCTGCCTAGCCCAAAAGATAGCTTTCCTCTACTGAGGATCAACTAACTTGTGGATGCAATAGCGGCTCATGAACTCCTTAGTTTCATGGATGCCTATTTGGGGTATAATCAAATCCTAATGGCCACAGAAGACAAAGAGCACACATCGTTCATCACCGATCGTGGGTTATATTGCAACAAAGTAATGCCTTTCAGGCTTAAGAACGTAGGAGCAGCTGACCAGCGACTAGTGAACATGATGTTCCGTGATCAAATATTGAAAACAATGGAGGTATACATGGATGACATGTTGATAAAGTCCACATAGCTAGCTAACCATGTTTGCCATCTAAATGAAATGTTCCGAGTCTTGAGAAGGTATCAGATGAAATTAAACCCACTTAAATGTGCGTTTGGGGTTACCTCAGGAAAATTCCTTGGCTTCATAGTGAACAACAGAGGGATCAAAGTTGACCTAGAAAAGATTAAGGCTTTCCTTGACATGCGATCTCTCGTTGGAACCAAAGATGTATAAAGCCTGAACGGCCAAGTTGTAGTGCTCAGCAGATTCATTTTAAAGGCTACGGACAAGTGCGTCCCCTTCTTCAACATTCTAAAGAAGGTGAAAAGGTTTGAATGGATGCAAGAATGTGACGTCACTTTTCAAGAGCTTAAATAGTATCTTGGGCAAGCTCCATTCTTGTGAAAGCCAAAAGAAGGCGAGAAACTGATCATGTACTTAGGAGTGTCCCAACACGCCCTCAGTGTGGCCTTGATGTGAGAAGAGGGAGGAGCTCAACTCCTCGTTTATTATGTGAGTAAGCGATTACTGGACACCGAAACAAGATACACGCTAATGGAGAAACTTGCCTACTGCCTGGTCATTGCGTTAAGAAAGTTACGACCTTACTTCCAAGCCCATAGTATAAAGGTTCTCACCTAATTCCCACTTAGATAGGTCTTGCAAAAAATGGATGCTTCAGGTCGATTGCTCAAATAGGCTATTGAGCTTGCCCAATTCAACATTGAATACAATCCCAGGCCGACAATTAAGGGACAAGCTCTAGCCGACTTCACCAAGGAATTCACAGGGCCCATGCAAGAAGAAACAAAAACATCAGAAGCCTCGTGGTGGGAGTTGTATGTGGACAGGTCATCAAACAATCAAAAGGTTAGGGCAGGGGTGCTCTTCATTAGCCCAGAGGGACATAAGGTCCTCTGTGCTTTGAGATTTGATTTTCAGGCTACCAATAATAAAGCCGAGTACGAGGCATCATTAGCTGGACTACGATTGGCCAAGAAAGTGCAAGTTGAAAGATTAAAGATCTTCAGTGATTCATAGCTTATTGTCAACCATGTAAATGGTGCATACCAAACCCAGGGTTCAAAGATGACCAAGTATCTCCAGAAAGTCCAAGAAATGTTAAGTTCCTTTTAGTAATATGAGGTCAACTAGGTGCCGTGAGCTTAGAATGTACGTGCAAATGCCTTAGCTCGCCTGGCAATGATAGACGACATTGACTTCTTAGGGGCATTCCCAATCGAGACTCTTTCATCCCCAAGCATTGAGCAAAATGACATCATGATGGCAATTGCCAAACAGCCAGGATCCTGGATGAATCCAACCCTGGACTACCTGTAAGGAGGTAAATTACCAAAAGATAAACTTAAAGCATGGTGATTGCAAGGTCGAGCTGCCAAATATTGCATCTATGATGACATGTTATACAAAAAAGGATTCACAACCCCACTCTTGAGGTGCATTGATGGTAGTGATTGTGATACCGTTTTGGAGGAAATCCATGCAAGCCACTATGGAAACCATGTAGAAGGGGTTGTCTTTGGCCTAAAAAGCCTTCTGACAAGGGTTTTACTAGCCTACGATGAAGGAGAATGCCATCGACTACATCAAAAAATGTGATAAATGTCAAAGGTTCACAAAAATTCCATAAACACTGCCAGCCTACTTATGGTAAATGATCAGTCTGTGGCCCTTTGCAATCTGGGGGATAGACTTAATTGGGCCAATCCCGATGGCCTGTGGTAATTACAAACATAAGATAATAGTTGTGGATTACTTCACCAAATGGGCGCAAGCAAAGGAGCTCGCTGAGATCTTGCTCGTAAAGATCAAAAGATTCATGTGGAATAATATCATCTACAGATTTGGAGTCCCTCAACAGATCATAATTGATAACGAGACCCAATTTAACAGTGAGCAGTTTATCCAGTTCTGTAATGACTTAAAAATAACAAAAAGCTTCTCAGCTGTAAATCATCCTTAGGCTAATGGGCAGGTTGAAGCCATCAACAAGATAATTAAACGCATCTCGAAGATGAAATTAGAAGCCAAGAAAGGGGCATGGGTGGACGAACTCCCAAAGGTGTTGTGGGCTTACAGAACCACGATGTGCAACACCACAGGAGAAACCCCCTTCTCGATGGTATACGGGGTGTGAAGCGATGATCCCTATGGAACTCAAAGTAGCTTCTCAATGAAGAGTTACTTTCAACGCTAAAGATAATAATCAGCTACTCACTGTGAGTCTGGATCTTACAGAAGAAACGAGAGAGTAACCCACTTCAAAATCACGACCAACCAATAACGCGTCACGAGGTATTACAACCAAAAGGTGCAAACTCAGAGTTTTAAGCCTAGCAATCTTGTTCTGTGTCTTGATTTCCTGGGAGCATGAAAGGCCAGCGAAGGGACCCTAGGGCATAACTGGGAAGGCCCATACATTATTAAAAGGGTTATTGGTAGCGAGGCATATCACTTGGCAGATATAGAAGGACCAGAATTCCCTCGAGCCTAGAATGCTGAACATCTCTGCCAATATTATCAATAAAACCCCATTACTTGTAAAAATTAATAAACGTGAGCATTCATGTAATTCTTTGCATTCTTGTATAAAAAAAAAATTCAATGAAGTCCTATGTGAAAAATTGTTCATTAAAAGGCATGCACTAGGTGATTCAGCATACTCCCATTTATCATCTCGCACGCTTAAGCACAAAAATGGAAGAAAAGCAAGCAAAATCCAATCAATTTTTAATAAGTTCATACAAAGTCTGAAAGCTACATCACAAAACCAAAAGAAAACAAAAGTCTAGGGCTCATAGCTTAAAGAGCCAGAGTATCAGAAGCAGGACCTTCCTAAGGGTAGGGGTCAAAAAGAGAAGTGGCGGAGGCATCCTTTAGTAGAGACTAGCAGCTTCAATGACCTAGGGATCACCTTCCTCTTAAGTAGTACCTCCAGCAGGGGAAGTCTCAGTAACGGAGTCCATTTCATTCCTAGAAGAACTAGTTCGAGTAGCCCTCCTCTTGTAATGTTTGACGGCCTCAATAGGTCATGGACCAAAAAAGGAGAAATCCAACTCTGGATATTGCTCCTAGAGAGTAAAGAAGAAAGCTACACAAGTCCTTATCTCCACTTGCTTTATTAATGAAGCAGACTCTGCCCTAATTTTGGCAGCTTCCTCTTTTGAGAGAACAACCTCCTATTTGGCTACCTTCAGCTCCTTCACAATAGCTTTAGCCCACTGCTATGCTAAACCAACGTGTTGGTCCGTGACTTCGGCCCTCTGTATAACCCAATAAGCTTGTTTAAGGGTTTTATCTAAGTCAATCTTTGTCTTGGTCGAGTCATTGGTGGTCAAGCCAAGATTCACTATAGTAGCCTCACGATCTGCTTCTGCACATGCTAAGGCAGCCTCAATGTTCCTGACTTTCTCCTTCAAATCCAGCACCTCAGTAGAAGCAGTGGCCAACTTGTTTTCAAGGTTTTCCTTTTCCTTGTTTTGGGCATGGAGACCTTCCTCTACTTTCATCTGCGCAAGCAAACCCTGAAAAGTTAGCTAAGTTGGATTGTGGAATAAGTGAAAGAATCAAAATGGAAAGGCTTCACTTACCATCAAGTGATGACGAGTCGCATAGCTCAACATTCTCTTAGGGACAAACTCCTTAGCCTCTATCACTTTGATCTTATTACGGGACCCCAAGGTTGTGTAGATATTATCAATGAGCATCTTAAAGTACTCCCTCATCTTAAAGTCTAGCTCAACCAGCAACTCCGCAATAGCTTCTAGCACAGCCCATTTCTTAAGGGCAACCTTTTTCTTCCCTTTCTCTACCCTTTGTCTTTTAGAAAAGGGCTCAAGAGGAGCCATACCCTCTGTCTCGACCACCACCTCGGTCTGAAAAGTAGCCTCAACTACCACCTCGGGTTAGGAAGTAAGATTTGGCTCCTGTAAAGGTTTAGTCCCCAGAGCCAAAGGCTGGTTTTCAATAGTAGGAACTGTGGCCACATTGGGGTTCGAA
This sequence comes from Saraca asoca, assembly GCA_026873985.1. Lineage (NCBI taxonomy): Eukaryota > Viridiplantae > Streptophyta > Magnoliopsida > Fabales > Fabaceae > Saraca > Saraca asoca. The sequence goes on from JANHAO010013390.1 coordinate 6,326, forward strand.
GCGATCTCCTCGTCATCAGAGGGTAGTGACCTCAAAATGAGTTCCAACATTTTGTTGTCATCTCAAAAGTTGGTTGGAGGGGCCGGTACGGTAAGACGAATGCCTATCTCCTTTGTAACTTCAATATTTTTGGCTAGAGCAAGCTTGTGGAACCAAAGGAGATCATCATCAAAACGAAGATCATTTTCAAAGTCCTTGGTGGAGGCAAACCGATCCAAGACTCCAAGTTCTTCCTCCCGTAAAATTGGTTTCTGGTCGATCCTGTCTGTAAAATAAGACAAGTTATGATCAGTGATGAATGTAGACAAGACTAAGTTTGTGACTCTAAGCTCACTTACCGGGAGTAATGATGAATCTAAAGTTTTTAAGATCACACAGGGAGGGAAAAGAGAAATAGAACTATCAGGTCTTATAATGCCCTGCATTAGATTTCCCTTTAGCATCCCCCTGTAACAAAATCTTTTTATGCACCATCGGTCAGGCTATGAGATCATAAAGCCCGTCTGATGTGCTCATGCACCTAAGGCTAAACAAATAATACAAAACCTTAGCTGACGGCAGTGAAAGGCCATTGCCCAAATAAATCAATACCAGTGAAATAAGCTGGGTGAAGGAGTTTGAAGTAAGTTGGGTTGGACTGAGCCTCACTCTATTCAGGAAATCAATAATAATAGGGTGGATTGGAAACCTAAGGCCCATCACAAGGTGCAGGAAACTAATAGTAATAAATCTTAGGGGCGGATAGGCTATGTAATCATCTGGAGACAGAGTCATAAGATGGCACCCCCTGGGGATCCGATATGTCTGGACTATTTTTTGCAACTCATGATAACAGACAGAGGAAGCTTGCATGTTGAATACATGATGGTCTAATGGTTGTGGATCCATAGTGACCTCTTAGGCCTCGACGGGACTTGAATGGGTAATAAAATCCCTAGTGACCTCCCCACTCCTTGAGGTCGCTCCACTAGGGCGTTGTGTCAACCCCACATTCTAGGTTAAGGAGCCATGTTCACCATCTTCATTCCTACTATGAGGACAACGACATCCATGACCTGCGCCCATCTACACAAAGAAAAAAGACTGGTCAGGTCATTACAACCAGACCTTACCAAAAACTAAGGCTAACAGCTCTCTATGCGGTAGGCCATGAACACCTCGAGTCACTTATCAACAACCTAGACTCCTGCTAGTGAGTAGGATTCAAAGGTCGAATTGTGAATACTGCATGACAAAAGCTAGACTCGAAATGGTAAATAGAATACCTAGAGTTCGCCAATGGGACCAATCAAATGGACTAAACTAGAGCAGAAAAGAAAATAAAAGAAAAGAAGATGTGCAAACAATTGACCTCAACTAGCATTCTCATTCCTCAAACAATAACAAACAGGCTCCATAGATTGCAAACCAAAGAAGCATGAAAATGGCAAAGTAAAGGAAGGCTTACCATGACTAACTAAAATGGGAGATCTAGGATAGCGCATAAAGATGCTTTTCTGATTAGCAAAGCCTGGATCACAGTCATAAAATAAAATGACATGGAGGATCGCAAAAGATGGAATGTAGTTGCAGTGGATGATAAAGGAAGTGCACAGAAAGAGTTTTGATTTTCTTTTAGTTTCAAATGACAAACAAGGGGGAAGGAAAAGCCCCCTTTCCACTTATAAAGTACAAGGCATCACCTTCAGATCAAAGAGCCCCTCGACTACCCATGATCTAATGGTTTAGTAAGCGCCAGCAGAGAGTTGACAGTAATAGCACACACGCGTACCTAAGGTAGGAGTAATCATTATGACCTAGTCACGAGAAGTCGAAAAGTCACCTATGAGGGGAAGCAGTAACATGCCTGATGACTTATGAGGCCCCAGATCACAAGTAGCAGATCGTGATCCCTGGCTCCAGAGTTCTTGCGTTCAAGAAGTGCCAGACACGCACCAAACTCTTGCACGAACCATGTTCAAGAAGTGCCTTAAGCACCAAACTCTTGTGTGGGTATGCCACAAAGGCATCCTCATCTAACGATCAAGGTACGCCTGATTAGGTTTGAGGGACCATCCAGAGTTCTCGTGTCCAAGAAGTGCTAGCCATGTACGAAACTCTTGTGTAAGCTGCGTCCAAGAAGTGCCTTGAGCACCAAACTCTTACACAAGTATGCCACAAAGGCATCCTCCCCTGATGATCGAGGTATGCCTGGTCAGGTTTAAGGGACCATCCAAAGTTCTCATGTCCAAGAAGTGCTAGCCATACACCAAACTCTTGCACAAGCCGTGTCCAAGAAGTGTCTTGAGCACCAAAGTCTTGCACGGGCATGCCACAAAGGCATCCTTACCTGACGATTGAGGTACGCTCGATCAGGTTCAAGGGACCATCTAGAGTTCTCGCATCCAAGAAGTGCTAGCCACGCACCAAACTCTTGCATAAGTCACATCCAAGAAGTGTCTCGAGCACCAAACTCTTAGGAGGGCATGCCATAAAGGCATCCTCACTTGACAATCAAGTTACGCCCGATTAGGTTTGAGGGACCATCCAGAGTTCTCACGTCCAAGAAGTGCTAGCCACACACTAAACTCTTACGCTAGCCGTGTCCAAAAAGTGCCTCAAGCACCAAACTCTTGCATGGGCATGCCATAAAGGCATTCTCACCTGACGATCTAGGTAGCCTGATCAGGTTCGAAGGACCATTCAGAGTTTTTACGTCCAAGAAGTGCTAGTCATGCGCCAAACTCTTATGCGAGCCACGTCTAAGAAGTGCCTCAAGCACCAAACTCTTGCATGGGCATGCCACAATGGCATCTTCACTTGATGATCGAGGTACGCCTAATCAGGTTTGAGGGACCATCTAGAGATCTCACATCCAATAGGTGCCTCGAGCACCAAACTCTTACGTGGGTAATATCGGATCCGCATCTAAGAAGTGCCGATGACACCAAATTCCTACGTGGATTAGGGTATTCTCGTGTAGCTAAAAATGACCTCATGACCAAGAAATGGTCAAGCATTCTAATGCCTAGACTTATGATCGATAGAAGGCACACTGATGCCAATTCTGTTGCTGATTGGAATAAAATAATATGATCGATTAGCCAAAAATTGGCTCAATGAATGCCCGTGTCATTCAATGGTTGTTGGATCACAGTTCGTAGGAACTAAAGATATAAACTACAACCTACCAGGTCACAACTGTGGCACTTCTAGGATGACAAAACTATAGGCAAGGACTCTACCAATGGAATACAACTCCCAATCCAAGAAGCGAACTAAGAGTTGGGGGGCTTGATGTTATAAGTATTTTTGGATCCACTCAGAATAGACTGGTTAAAGTCTAATAAGAAACAAAGCCCAACCAAGAGAGAGGCCTAGGACATGTAACAATCGAGATCATTGAATAAGATACTAGCTTGTCGTCCACGAGCTAAGGTCGCTGGACGAGACCGATACCCCGGACCAGCTCGCTAAACAGAGCATGACGTACAGATCATTTTTCACTAGGTCCATTCCAGATCGGTGAGCTATAAGGCCGACTCCTTTGGACAACAGATCACCCATTACAAATCAAGGTTGCTGGAATAGCGAGCTAGGCACCAATGTGGAGGCCTAGTCATCAGTTAAGGGTGCTTGTCCCCAACCGACAAGTCAGCCTCCGAAACTGACACATCAGCTCCTAACAATCTGACAATTATTTGTCCAGCATTTATTATCAGATGTCATGCATTTATTGCCTTATGCAACGAAGATAATCATTTTGATCATAGAATAAATTACACTTATAGACCTCCCCTCTTCTATAAATAGGGGAGGAGATCTTTGTATAAAGTAGTGAAAAAATACTGTATGCAGAGACTTTGTCGGATTACCATTAAGCTTTGTATTTTTGATTAAATTGAATGGAAAATCATCACATAAAAGCTAATAAAAATCTCTGTGGACATAGGGGCCGGCTAGCTTTAGTCGAACCACATAAAAACTTCTGGTGTTTGTTGCTCTTCCTTCCTGCTTTTTTTTCTTCTTCTTCCATTAGTTTACTTCATTAAGTTGCAGCTTGGGGTGATTCTAAACTGATACATGTTGACCAAATTTCACTATCAATAGAAAGTACTAAGGAGATTCAAAATGTCAACCTACGCTCAAATTTCTATACTTATTTAAAAGGGTGATTTCTTTTCAAAAACCCAACATCCTTGAAGTGATGAAAAAAGAGAAAAGATGAAAAATATCTCATATGCATTAGTCATAGATAGCCTTATGTATACTCACGTGTGTACATGTCCTTGTTAATATAGATGTCCTAAAAATAATCGATTGTAATAGTATGAATACAATATTTCTTAGCATATTTAATGAACATGATATTTTAGCCTCTTTATTAATTTAGTTATATATATATATATATTTAGTTATATATATGTGTGTATGTGTTTTGATATATATATATATATATATATACTATATTAGATAAAGTTCTTGAAATATAATTATGTATAAATAAATTACAATGAGGATTATAATTATAAGATAATTTATAGATATAATAATATTTCAAATATCTCTAGTTATTGAATAATTGATATTCATGGATAAATTAGCGTATGTTATGTCATTTTCTTGTAAGAGAATACAATAAACTTATACATTGTTTGATATGTTGATATACAGATAAGACATATGTATATATGTTATGGAACATATGATTGGATTAACTCATAATGAAAAATCATATAAAATGTTATCATATATCAATAGAATTCTCATGTAAAAAGTAGTATAAGTGATCTTTAAATTTAAGATCAACACAATATCTTATTTATGGAATCATGTATCTTGATTTTAGTCTAAACTTACACTTTTAAAGAATATATATAAATAATTTTGGATGTACTATGAAATACATGGAAGTAGTGATTGATCAAGAGAGAATACATCCTCATTGATAATAAGGAAAGATATTCAAAAAATATTCTGAAAATTGTATTATGATTAAAATCATAGTCATATATATTGATGATACATAAAAGAAATTTTATATATAATCAATTATTGATACATAAAAAAAAACATATAGTGATAATATAATTTTAATTCATTTAATTTTTCGATAAAATATTTAAAATCCGCGGGACACAATATGCTTCCATGATTTTCACTTGCGCTCAGTTGCAACCTTAGGTGTGTAGTTATAACTATCTAGACCACTTGATGATTAAGAATTTTCAGACAAATTCATCCTAGTTAGCTACACTATCCATTTTCTTAATTCTCTCTCTTTCTCTCTCTGTTTTTTTTTTTTTCTAATCATAAGTAACTAATTTGTGGTGGGATATATTATACTAATAATTTAATTAATTAGCTAGTGTGGCATATCCATACATCTTAAACTTCTTGTCTTTTTCTAGGTGTTGGTTAGCCGACCACTTCATCAAACACTTTTAATCATTCGGCTAATTACTAGGCAGTTCCATGGGCTGCCATCCTTGAGAATATTTTATCTCTTCATTTCTAATCATAAAAAAAAAAAAAGAAGAAAATTTTATTTATTTAAAATTAGATGCATAAACAATTTCACAAAATATTTGTATGCGGAATGTAACTTGTTGTAGACTTGTAGTCACTTGGTTATGACATTTATAGATGGTTTTTTTTTTTTTTTTATTCAAGGCGTAAGTCAGCTAATATAATCATGTGATTTCTAGAAGCCTGTAAAGTTCTGTTTGTTAATTTGGTAATAGAACATTCCGGTGTACACGCTGGACGCCATGGAGTGCGTCTCCTCCAAGCAAAGGAAGAGAGGTGAAGATGAGTAAGCAATTGGCAGGTCTCGGTCATGATATTTCAATTCCTCCACGTGTAAAACGTTTTCCTTTAAGCCTTGTCATTTTGCAATCTTTGGACCATTCAAAGACGCGTCATACAACTATTCAAAATTCTTACGCAGCCTTGTTATATGTTGTAAGAAGATAACTAAGACTACGTGTCGTCCTCGCTAACTCCGTTCTCAACAAAACGCTGAAACTTTCCCCTTATCCACACCGAACAAACATCCCCCCTCTTCTCTTATGGCGTGAATACGTAATTTCCAAATAAAAATCTAGGAAAAAAGAAAAAATGCGGAAACAGAAAATGCACTTTTGCATGAGTTGATGGCAGGTGCAGGCTGTTTAAGAACTAAAAACTATCAGAGAGACAAGCAGATGATTGGTTGGTTTCAACTGAACGCAACAGTCCACTTGCCGCACCTCACTCAGATCAATCATAATAATCATGACATAGCATAACAGAGAAAGTAAATGACAAATCAAACCGAATTTCACTTGAAAAATAATGAATTGAATTGAATTGAATTATCACTGTAAAATAATTAAATTGGGTTCATGTACTATGTACCCAAACAAATAAATTCTAAAATAAAGATCTAGAAAATGAAAATACTAATGAGAACTAATCGATTTCGATCTGAATTTCCTAATGAACTATTTCAATGGTCTTGAGCAGTTTCAATCTTGGGTGTCAACAAAAGACGAGGCTTTTTCACTGGTAGAGGGCTTTCAACCTCCTCGTCCCCGGAGACGAAGAACCTGTTCGGCAAGGCAGGGAGGTTCAGATCGAAGTCACGGTGACTGTGGCTAACCGTGTGCGTTGACCCGACACCTTCTGACGCGGTGATAGCGCTGCTACCACCGTTGGCACCGCCAACGGCTGCAGAATGAGCACCCCCCTCGTAGTGGCACCTCTTGTGTCCACCCAAGGCCTGTCCAGTGGGAAAGGACTTGTGGCAGATGGAGCACTCATGTACCCTACCTCCACCCTTGGATGCGGTGGTTGTGGTGTTGGCAGAAGTGGTGGTGACGGCTGAGGAGGTGGAGTGATCTTCAGCAGCGCCGCCGCCATCAAGTTTCCGGTGACTGGCCTTGTGTCCACCCAAAGCTTGGTAAGAGGAGAAGGCTTTGTTGCAAACAGAGCATTTATAACTGAGTTTGGCGGTATTAGCAGGATCTGGGGTGGAAACTGGACCCGACTCAGATACAGAAGGAGGCCGAGGAGGAGCGGCTTGAGGGGAGCTGTGACGATCAGAGGCGGCGGAATTGGAGGTGGAGACAGCGGGAGGGCCGCTGCGAGCGAGCATGATGAGGCAGAGAGCGAGATACTCTTCCTCGGAGCAAGACGGTTGGTCACGGGTGCGCTTGGAACGCTTTCGTTTAGCCCATGGCTCCAGATAGTGGAGTTTGGCGTCTTCGAAGGTGAAGGAGGATGTGGCTGTGGTGGGTGATTTCAGAGCTTCAAGAGCCATCTGATCCGAACTGAAACCGAAACTATGTTGAACGCGGAAGACAAATAGAATGTGAATTGAGAGAAAATGTTCTCAACTTGAAACTTGGAGTTTGTTGAGTGTGAAGAGATGAGGGGCTGCGGTGGGTATATAAAGGGATGGTGAGATATGGAGGGAAGTTGCGTGACAAGTGGTGAGAAAGTAAGCGCCTCCCGCTAACTTATTAGAATATTTAATTAAATTAAATTGTTAAAAAAAATGAAAAAGAGAATAATTAACAGGTAGAGTGCCGGTGGGAAGTGGAGCGTAACACATCTGTTTATTTGGTGCCCAAGAGTGAGCCTTTAGCTTAGAGAAAGGAACCATTAAAACAATAATTTTCTTACTTGGGAAACATAATATTGAATCCTTTAAAAAGTATAATTCATACAATTATAAATTATAAAATTTATTGTTTATAAATTATTTCTTTTTGAAAATCATCGATTAATATAATTTGTTATTTTATAAAGAATAAGATAATTAATAAGATGATAATGAAGGATACGAATTTGTTGCAGTTGTTAGAATTATTGTACAGTGTATAATCAAATCCTGACTATTTGATTTATAATTTAACGATTCAGATCGTAGTCTATAATTTATTTTTATTTTTTATTTTTTAAATATAAAATAATTTATTATCGTTAGATCAGAGATTGAACGATCAGATCCGATTTCACGCGTGCAATCGCTCTCCAACTGCAGCGAGTCTGAAACCGAGAATGAACGCCGGAGTGCTGATGTATTTTACTGGAAGTGGGACTGAAGGCTTTTTTTTTTTTTTTCCCCTCTTGTCAGGACAGCAAGTGAAGTCTAAAGTATGAAGGAAGACCAGTTCCAAGTCAAAATCGACAGACAAAACTACAAATGGCTTTTATTTTTTTATTAAATTAATTTTGGTCCAAGGGAAAACGCAGTCCAGAGGAGGCGGCAGACTAGTGAAATGAGCATCATCGACTTTTCTCTGTCAATATTTGTTGGGGTTTGGGGGCCTACCTATGTGAATGTTCATGCACTGCAAGTAAAAGCATTACAAAATTAGAAGATAAAAAAAAAAAAAACAAAAAAAGAACCACCGCCATATTTCATGCTTCTGTGGCTATAAAAGTTGGCGTGAGCAAGCAACCAGCCGGACCACATCCGATGCGAGACGTTCCTTAGCTAAAGTGGAGTGGATGTATTAAATGCAAAGCAAAGTTAACTAAGCACATTATTAATGTTCCCCCATTCAATTTTTATTTAATTTTTAAAAAAATGCGCTTGAGGTTCTGTGGGTGTATTCACCATATATTCTTTGCTGTTCACTTTCAAATCACTCCTTTATCATAGATTAGCGTGAAACCCCTCTTAAATCCCCAGGACTAATAAATGTTTACCCAACAAGGGAAAATAACAAAATCTGATATTCGCCTCTTACTTATGCTCAACATGTTTTACAAACATTATTTATCATTACTTTTCAATAAACCGTAATAAATGGAGAAATATATTTATATATGAAACAAAAAAAAAACGAATAAAACATATTGTTTATAAATCTATGACTATATCAAAAAGCAGTTTTAGTAATAGAAAATGAGACAAAAAAAGGATATAATTTTTGTTATGCATTCTTCACCTTCAATTTGAAAATTATGAGAATAATCATGTGTAGATATTTCATCATTTCAATATTATAACTATATATATTAATAACGCAAAGGTAATGAATTCTTGAAAAAAATAATGGGAACTTTAAGATTAGAGCTGAAAGTTTGGGGAATATATTGGGAAAATTCAAGGTGCTCGACCTTTTTTTTTTGGGGGGGGGGGGTGTTTACACTGAAAAACTGCTAAACACAAAGGAAGAAGATCTATTTGCCTATGCCTACAGTAACAATAGAGGTAAGAAGGGGATGGGAGAAAGAATTGCAAATATTTATATTTAAAAATTGAGAAATCAAGACCTTAAAATCTTGACCCAGTGTCCTGATGATTATAAGAGCAGTGGCAAATTGAAATGTCATAGTAATCAACTATATTCCAAAGAGGAAAATATCAAAATTGAAAGCTTGTGCAACCAAGGTATCTGTAAGTAGTTGTCCAAGACCTTGGAAAATGAGTGGAGCCATAGTAACTGAGTCAGGAAGGGTGAAAATACCTCTTATGGTCAATTGATTATCTGTCATGATAGATAGATGACCAAAAACATACTTATGATAATTTACGTTAATTTTAGAAGCCTGTAGCAAAAATTGATCATACCTAGACC
>JANHAO010013391.1:0-15882 GCA_026873985.1 Saraca asoca
AGAAAATAAAATCAAGTAACAAGATAAAATAATCATATCAAATCATCAAATGCATTGAATTGTAAAAAAAAAATGCTAATGAATCGATTCGTGAATCGATTCACATATATTTACAAACCTTTGTTGAGTAATTCTACCAAAGAGCTTCATACGAATCGATTCGAGAACTGATTCATTAAGAATGAATCGACTACCAAATCGATTCGATAAGTTTCTAAACCTTTTGTCTGGAAAAGTCAAACATATTTTCTTACGAATCGATTACATAATCGATTCATGACAACAAAACTTGCATGAATCAATTCTGTAATCGATTCGTTGATGCTTTTCTATGTAAAAATTCATATGTGAATCGATTCGTGAATCGATTCACAGCCTGGAACTACGCAGCCCTACCCTCATCTACGGACAATTCTGTGCTTATAAATAGGTTTATCTCTAATTCATCTAATTTCATGAAATCAAACCTTATCAATTTGTGTTTTTATTGGTTCTAATTTCATTGAAAGTCATGGAAGCCCAATGGCACTCTCTCAGTTATCATCAAAATAAAATTCACAAAGTAGAAAATTCAACCAAACACAAAATAAAATACTTGCCCCGACATTTTTTGGTGTGGGCTGGATTTCTAGCTCAATATATACTGGAGAACTTGGCAAGCAGAAGCACAAGTAGAAGAGGTAGAAGCAGAATCGCGCCCAGAATGATTGAGCAGCACCACAAGTTGAAGTAGCAGAAGTAGAGGCAAATGCAGCAGAAGCAAAGGCAGAAGTAGTAGCAGAACAAGTAGCAACAGAATCACAAGCAGAAGCAGAAGCAGAATCAGGAAGAGTAGGCTATGGTTGGCGGGAAAGCAGAGAGGGAAAAGGGCAAAGGGCAAAAATGTTGGAGGGAAGACTACCAATGCACAGGGAAAGTATTTTAACAAAAGGAAAAAGGGAAAAGTTATAAAATTAAAAATACTCAAATTAAATGTTATAAAATTTTTGTAAAAAAATTTATTTGGCAACACAATTTAAGTGTTGCCTATTATTCAAATTTTTGCAATACTTAAAAAAGTATTGTCTATTATATCTATGACAACGGTTTTAAGTAATTGTTGTATAAAATTATGAATAAAGGCAACAATACAAAAAACTGTTGCCTATTCTAGTTGCAGGCAACAATTTTTGATTGTTGCTGAGTTAAGTGTTGCCAAAGGCTATAAATGTTGTAGTGTACCAATAAAATTTGGTTGAAAATAATAAAAATAAAACGATTTTCAAGAATTGAAATACTCATCAATTAAAAGTCTAGAACCACCATTAATGGGATGAATGTTGTCGGTGCAAGAAAATCTGCAACAAACTAAGGTGGGAGAATTCCAAATAGCTTTGAAACTCCTTTAGATGCTGAAGCCAAGCGGCTGGAGAAGGTCTGATAGAATGGGGGCATGGAAGCATAAGAAAGTTTGCTAACACTAGGAAGCAATTAATTCGTCGAGCACGTTCCAATACTTAAATCATTATTTAAATAGAATTTTGATTAGTATAAGTAAAATGATAAAAAAAGTGAGTAGTTAATGATATATATATATGTGTGTCAAATATATTAATTGACTTGTTTTTGAGTGAATGATGTGTGATACGTGTTTTCAGTGCATTTAAGATATTTATGAGAATCTCACTAAATAGTTCATGTTGTTACATTGCTAACCTCACTACATTTTTTATTATCTGTCTGTTAAGATTATTGATTTATGGAGTTCTTAGTGTCCCAAATTGTTTGATTAAGGGAGTAGTTAACTGTTTGGAGTTAGACAACTTGTATCCAATGCTAACTTTTTACCTAACTTTGGCCGATCAACTATTGTTGTGTTACGCTTCATCTCCATGCTTGAGGAAGAAGAAGGTGAAGGTGAATGCACTTTCTGCGGTTAAAAAAGGCAACAGGCAGGAGAGATGTCAGAGGAGGTAAAAATCAAGTCGTCAATAAGAGAATAATTAGAACATTTTTTTTTTCTGGAAATCGCAATCCCCAAGTAAAAATATGGAGCGTTGATTTTGTTTTGTGATGACAAATGAAATAAAGGTAAGTTAGAGGGTTGCAAAGTTGAGAAGTCCATGACCGAAATTGATGAAATTACAATTTGTTTCAATTAATTGCTTATTTGTTCTGTAAAAAAAAAAATAATGGTAAATTATTCTAATCATAAAATCATAACAAAAATTTGAATTTACTGTATTGGGAAACAGTAAAGAAATAATAGTAATTAAATTCTCAAAATGTTAAATATAAAATTTTTATTATTAGAGACAAGACATTATATCTGATATTAGAAAGTTAAAAATAAAAAAGTCAAATTAAGATTTAGAAATAATGTTTATAATTGATTAATTAAGAGTTGCAAATGATTGAGTAAATTAGATGTATAAGATTAATTGAGAATAAATGAACTACTAATACTTGATAGTGATATATAGCATATATATTTCGAGCGTCGGACTAAATATTATAATTAAGAAAGATATTATAATTGAGAAAGATATTAGCACTCATGTATCTTTATAATAGAGAAATTGATATCGATTGAAAAAAAATAAAATTTTAGAAAATTTGAAAAATATATATAATCAATTGCAATTAGCTGTTAATTCACTTTATTTTCAATTAATTGTAATTGATTAGGTATTTAAAATGTAAATTCACTTGATTTTGAAAAAATATCTTATTCACCTCCCTTTAAATTGAAGGAGAGGGAGAGTGGCCTTCACTTGTTACTAAATTAATTATTTTGAATGCATTCAAAATTTTTCAGAGATTTTTTTCTCATATTATAAATATATATTTACACTATTTTTGCAATAATATATCTTCATAAAATAATTTATTAATAAAGTTATGTATTAGTTAAAAAAAAGAAAATTTTAGAAGAAAGACATTTTATTCTTATGATAAAATTTAGGCTAAAATACACCAAGCTTTTTGTTCTTTGAGTTATGTGTACATAATCTCTAAACCTTTAAAAATGAACATTTAATTTTATTGTACTTTAAGTTATATATACTTTATTCATATTTATTTATTTTTCACCTATAAATTTAAGAGATTTAGTGCATTTTATCCTATAAAAAATATATATGATAAAAAATAGAACATGTATAAATCTTATTTATTATTATTTTAAATTTTATTTAAATTTACATATTTATAATGAAAATATGTTATTGTAAATATAAAATTTCATGAATTTTAAATTATTTTATTTTTATGAATTATAAATTTATTTATTTTATATAAAAAGAAGTAATTTAGTTAGAAATATTTATAATAAAATAGTTTATTTGTATTAAATGTACCAAACCTCCTATGTTTCTAGTAAAAAATGTTATATATGTGTTATATTTTTTAATTATATATATTATTTGAGGTTAAAATATACAAAATCTCTCTAAGTTTGTAGATAAAAAATAGATAAATATAGATAAAATATATTTAAATTAGAGTAAATGGGGGCATCTTTTTACAAATCAGGAGGTTATATGCGTATTCAAAGTATAGAGAAATTTAATGTATTTTAACCTAAAATTTATTGGTTTAAAATAATCAAGTTATCAATATATATATTGAATTCATCAAATTTAAATATAGTCGAAAAAGTAATAATATAAAAGAGTGAGTTTAATTCATGTGATAAAATTGACTGAAAAAAGATTGTTGCTAAAAATCACATTTTACATGTTTGATTTATTAGCATTAAACATAAAAATAAATGAAAGATTAAAATTTAGTCAACAACAATTTTGCTGTTGAAGTAACGCTAAACGCACTTAGCAACAGCCCATCTTTAATGGTTTGAAATTAACTCTTTTACGGTGATGGTACCATAAGCACAAGGTTGGGTTTCAAAACCTTATGTGATTTGACAGAGTAAAGATCGTTGAGATGTAGTTGAATAAAAACCAGCCGTTGTGGATATGAAATCTTTGGAATAAAGGGAAAATTTTGAACTTAGCGTAGAAACAAATTTTATTCATAGATTGGCCCCAAAGACCCGATTCCTCTGTTACACCATTTTCTTGATGATGGTGTCAATGTAGCAACAGTTTTGACGATTGCTTCGTGGTACATTAGAAGTTTAGTTTTAATTTCTTTTAAAATATATTTTTATATCATATTGTGTGAAAATTTTATGATGACAAAATGAACGTATAGTTCTATTTTATTTAATATTTTAATAAAAACAAATTCACCTAAAATTAACTATAAAAAGATGAGGTAAGGAAGTATTTATATAAAAATTGTTATGATGAGATAAGTGATTTAACGTGAGAAAGAAAAAAAAATTGACAATTTAATATTTCTTAATAAAAAAAAAGATTTTAGATGGTTATGTAATCTTAAATAATATTTTCAGTTTGAGCATTAATGCAAATCTAATCATTGGATATTTACTTCACTCACTTTTTAAATATAGAATTTCTCTTGATTGATATGTTCTTATTTTAGTAACTGATTAACTTAAAAGAGGTAATATAAGTCTGGATAAAAAATTAAGTGAGTGCAGCAAAATAATTCATATTAATTATTTAATTATGTATCACAAAATAACATGTAATTGACAAAGATTCAAGATAGCGAGTGTGGGTAAGTAACAACATCTTATAGAACCTCAGTCCCCAAGGGTATAAGTTATTTTTATACCTAAAATAAAATAGAAAGATAAGATGTGTTGGTTCTATAACAAAGTTTACATTTGATCTATTTTCACCCTAAAATTTTTTATTCTATTAATAGTAAGATGTTACGTGATTAAAAAAAAAAGTAAGTAATTAAGAGTTTTTGCCCAAAAGTAACAAAATTTTAATAATTTTTTAATGATATAATAATATTTACGTAAATAATAATGTAAAATTAATATATATTGACAATGAATTAAATTTAAATATTTTATAATATATAACAAAAATTTTCAAAGTAAAATTCTTAGTACAGTAACGGTGGTTATTAATGAGATTAGAGTGTATTAGACCAGCTGTAGAGTGCATATGTGTAAATGTGTGAATAGATCTTCAGTTCAGCAATAGCGACACTTGGTAAATTGGCTAGGTCACTTATAAGATTTTGCATATGTAAAAGTGTGTAATTAGACTGGGAAGATTAGTGGAAGTCTAGTGTTATACTCTAGCAAGGATTAGAGAATGTTAATCATATTAAAATTGGAATTTATTAAGTCATATTAGAAATGTTAACCATTAGTAATTACAAATGACATCAGTAATGAATAGAAAAGGATGAGTTTTTATGTTATATATTTGCTTCAATGTATACTCTTAGATTTTTTTTGATAATTTTTGTAATTTTTATTAAAAATTGTAGTTTTTATGTAAGATTTATGAATGAAAAGTTTTTTTGAAATTTTTTTTATGAAACTTTGATTGATAAAATTTTAATTTTTTATGTTCTTAATTTCAGTATAAGATTTGCATAAAATTATGGCATTTTATGAAAAAATTATAAAATTTTTAAATATAAATTTACAACTTTAACATTAAAATTTTAATAAAAACTTACAAAATTCTGAGCACATGCCCTTAAAATTGAAGTTTGGATTCTTGCAAAGAAATAAAATATTTTAGAATTGGCTAAATATTAATATGCACAAAGATTTACCATCAGCCAAAACCAAATATTATTTGGTTGATGTAGCAAAAATTGTTACTGACAGCTTAGTGATTGATTTTTCAAAGCCTATACACGTTTAACTTATATTGCTTTCTTTCTAAAGCTTAAACATTAATTTTTTTTTAACAACTATTTGTTGTCACATGCCAGAGTACCAAATGGGACAAGTTATAAAGTTAATGCTGTGAGAAAAAACAGGACGCAAAATGTAAATAAAAGAAGTGTACAAACTGACATAGCCCAAAAAAATCACATTGTATTGTGGTCAGTCAACCATCGATCGACCGACTTAGATTGTAGGTGCGAAACTCTACAACACATAGATTTAGCCAAATGACTGATCCATTTCAATCTCAATTCCCGCGGCTTTGGTTGAGCGACAAGATTTTAGAATGGCCTTAAGTTGATCGATCCTACTAAGCGGTCATCAATCCCACATACTCAAACAACTTGCAAACAATTTGCCACGCAACGCACCTAAGGGATCACAATGTAATCATGTTTTCCAACACGCGGAGCGAGATTCTCACCTCGTATTCAACATACCATAAATGCATAACCGCGTATCAGTTGTTTCAAGGCATCACCACAGCGAAAGACAGTCACTATTTAAAGACAGTAGCTAAACCCCCAAAAAGTATTTAACTGATTCAGAGGAGACTTACATTGACTTACACATGGGGTTGTGCATTCTCCCCCTTTCAGATGATGATTCACTTGTAAAACTGGATCAGCAAAGAAGACAAAAGTTCAACTAAGAAACTAGCAGATACAGTAAAAAAAAAAATATTTAAGGTAAGGCAGCAAAGTGTCTTGTTCTTTTGTGTTTTAGTCTTCCATGTTTTCAAACAAGCTCAAACAAACCTGCTTGCTTTTTGCATCAATTCAGATAAATATAAACATGTAACATATACTAGTTATTCCACACTTCTTTAATCATGCTCTTGCTCTTACACCATCTCTCCCTTTCATCATCAAAATAGAACTAACAAATACATGATACCAGAATTACCATAGCAGGTTACAGAAATGCAAACCAAAAAATGGCAAACACAACAGAAAAAGAGCCAATTGTCAAATGATAAAAATATTAATGCTGAAGACTAACACATCAGATCAAAGATATTAGAATGTACATAAAACAAAGGATCATATGTTGATTGAGAATGGAGGTACATGATCCTATGGTGGAAGTGCAACTATTATAGCCTAAAAAATAGCGATAAATGCAAAAGTCTCCAAAATGAATAGTGCATGTTTCTAAGAATCCTAAACTAACACGAAAGTGACTGACTACCTAGAATTTGTTAAAAATGCTGAGACATAAGATTAATGATGATGCTAACTACATGGAATTTGAAACTACAACTATATAAATGACAAGACTTGACTGGAATAGGAGCATGGCAAAATTAAAATCTTCCAATCTTGCTTAAAGTAATTTGAATTTGAGATCCAATGACTCCTGCTAGCTCATTAAGTTGTTCTTTTAACTTTGCATTTTCTTCCTTCATCTTTGCCAATTCCTCTTGCATATACTCAACTTGAACTTCCAAAAAACCAATCCTTACTTTAGCCAAACTAAGTCTATCAGATTCAGTAGGTTATGGGTTAGCTCGCTAATTGGTGGCTTTAGTATTATTTGGAGCATGCAGACCAGTTACTGGAATAACTCTAATAGGGCTAGTAAAGTTGATTGGGACAAGAGGTATATGGGGTGCTTAAGGAAAAAGAGTGTCATGGATGTTAAGAAATGGAAAACTATATTAATCATGATAGGTGGGCTTTGTGGAATGTGAGGGATGTGAAAACCTTGAGTGGAGGTTGCCCATTGTATGTCTTCATAAAAATTTCCCATATACATAGGTTGAGAGGGGTAAATGAGAAGTAAGTGGTTGAATTCACTAGGTTCAGTCATGATAATCATAGGCTAGTTTTATTGGTGGTGTTGGGGTTGGTCTCTAATCAATAGCTTAGCTTACTCTTTGATGAAGGTTTCATCTTGTGTTGTCTGTATATTCACATCAGTTGCCTCAAGAGCATTTGCAGCAATCTTAGGTTGCCCAAAGAAGATTGTCTCAGATTCTGATTGCTCTTTCTGTAAACAAGTAGTAGTGGACATAGATTCAGTTGTTTTGCTTAGATTTGAACTTCTTTGGTGCACAATGGGAGCTAGAAAGGGTTCTTGATGGTCAATTGGTGAGATACTATCTTTATCAAAAGTATCAAAGGTATCCTCCTCTCAAAATATGCATTACCCCTAGATGGGTTTTCTTGCTGAGGTTACTCTTGTTGACTTGGGTTAGAAATACTAAGAGGAGTTATGAAAGGGGGTTCCTCTTCATTTTCATCAATTAGGATGGGCTCATCAGGTGTGTTGCTCTTTGGAGGAGCAGTAAATTAAGGTGGTGAGCTAGAGGCCATCAACCTTGTTGAACTTTTAGATGGCCCTTCATATGTCGCTTTCTAAATTTCTTTAACATGTTTATTCAAAAGCTTTTATTGTTGCTTTTTCTCACCATCTTGGGCCAAACTTTTGTGTTTGGGATCTTCTTGACTAGTAAATCTAGATTTCCTTAGGATAGGAGCTAGGCCTTCTCCAATTACAATGCCTTTGCTCTTTGCTATAGGGATTTCATCATCATTTCTAGAGGATGCATAAGAAGTGTCTGAAGAGAAGTCACTGACATGTTTCTTATGAGAAGCTTTCATTTTTCTCTTCTTACTAGAACTTTGTGAACTCTTTGGCTTTTTGAATTTACTCCCTTGTTAAGACAAAGTCAAGATCCAATTGGCATTTATAGTGTTTCCTTATGTTAACTTCTTACCAATCTCATGTGATAAGTCAAAACCAAAGTGCCTGTAAATCCAAGTAATAATCATTTCGTAGGGAAAGAAGGCACTTTCTTTGTGTAACTTATGAATCATTTACTTGATAATGAGATATTTTAAGTTAATCTTATATTCATGTTCTACAGCCTAAAGTAGAAAAGCTTTAAAACCACTTGTATTACCCAGCTCACCTTTGTTAAGAAAAATGATCTTAGAAATAATCTATAGAAGTACCTTCCTATTTTTAGACAACATATCACCTTTTAAAGTTGTTTTGCTCTTGCCATTGGAGATGAGAAAGATTCACTAAATAGAGTTGTAACCTTTTATTCCGAGGTCCCCCATTCTTAATGTCACTGGAACTCTCTCATCTGATAATCCAAGAATCTAATTCAACAATATGAGGTGACTTAATGTTTTCTACTTGTTAGATATATTGTCAATAAGGTATCATACCTCTGAACATCAAGGTTAGTAAAGAAAATCTTTGTGTAGCTTTCAAATACAAATTTATCTAACTCTAGCATTGGTTTTCATCTTAGCTTACTTAAGTAAGCTACATAGGGTAAGCCATCAGATTCCAAGGAAGCTAAGTCTATTCTTCTTGGGGTTACACATTTTTTGTGAGCAAAGGAAAAATATCGAGTTTGGTTGGTAGGTTCTTGTAGAAGAGAAAATTTTATGAGAGCGTATTGAGAGGCCATTGAAGAAGAGAAGATAAGAGAAGAAGATAAAGTAGTGATGAGAATGTGCAAAATAGGTTTTTCAATTTTATAGAAGAGTTAGGTTTTTGAAAATAGATTTTAGACAAAATGAAAAATAGAATCAAGAGAATGAGTAGTTCAAGAATGACTAAAAAATTTATATAATTTGAAGCTAAAAAATAGACCCTTTTGCAGAAAGGTTTAGTGTTTTAGATTTTGTTAAAAATGGAAAAAGTAGTGAGTAAAATGGATTTAAAGGTATAAGAAATCAATTTAAAAAATGAGAAGAGATTTGAGCTCAAATAATGAAAGATTTTGAAAACAAAAAAAGGGTCAGTTTGTTGCGAAAATGGAAGTAGAGTGTGCATTGTTTTTTTTTTTCAATTATGGGTCAATGAGTAAGATGAGGATAGTTTCGGAAAAAATGAAAAGTGAGGTATTGTTTTTCATTGAGTGGGAAAGGAAAAAAAATTAAAAAGTAAATTTTTTATTTTTATTATAAAATGTGTAAGTCTGATAAGAAGAAGTAGTTTATCTTGTGTGATAAGTTGATTTAGGTAGAAAAAGTTAGGAAAACTTGGAAAAAGTATCGTTTCCAAGTAATCCATTCCAAAACCTTTTTGAGTGGGTCCAACTGAAGGAAATTCTACCAACCTTAGGGGTATGAGCAATGTACTTGCCAAATGTTTCCGGCAAATGCATTAACACATGTGGCAGAATGTGTGCAAATAAAAAAAATATATAGAGTAATGCAAAATGGATGTAAAATAAATGCATATTTGGTTAAGGAAATATCACTAATTAGAGTAATAATCAAATAATAAAATAATCAAAGGAAGAGTAAAAAAAAACATATATAAACACATAAAATAAAATAAATAATAGAGCAAAAATAGAATATCCATAAATCTTATCCAAGCATTTTTAGACTAAATTAATTGAGATTAATTATTCCATGCTCATTTCTTATAAAACAAAATTGATCTTCATGGAGGGGCTTTGTAAAAATATTTGCTAATTAATTTTCAAAATCTATAAAATTAAGCTTAATATCCTATCTTTGAACATGATTTCTTATAAAATGATATTTAATCTCAATATGTTTAGTTCTAGAATGCTGAATAGGATTTTTGGTCAACTTAATTACTCTAGTATTATCACATAGTATTGAGATTTTATTAAAATTCAAACCATAGTTTCCAAGTTATTGCTTCATCTATAATATTTATGCACAGTAACTTCCAACTTCCATATATTCATCTTCAGCTATGGAAAAAGTAATTGAGGTTTGCTTTTTGCTTTGCCATGAAATAAGGCATTGGCTAAGGAAATGGCATGCTCCATTAGTACTTTTCCTATCTAGCTTACATCCAACAAAGTCAGCACTAGTGTATCCAATGAGATCAAAACATTCATTTTTAAGATACCACAAACCAAGATCTTTGTACTAAGTAAATATCTAAAGATTTTTTTCAGATCCACAAGGTGTGAGTTTTTAGGGTTAGATTGATGCCTTACACATAAGCAAACATTAAACATAATATTCGGTCTACTAATAGTTAAATAAAGAAGTGAGCCAATTATATCTTTATACTGCTTCTTATCTATTAGTTTACCATTTTGATTTTTATCAAGTTTAGTGGCTAAGCTCATAGGAGTGCCAAGGATTTTTGTATTTCTTCATCCCAAATCTTTTTAAGAGATCTTTAGTGTACTTATCTTGATTGGTAAAGATATCTTTATTAGTTTGTTTTACTTGAAGTCTAAGGAAGAATGTAAGCTCTCCTATCATGCTAATTTCAAACTCACCTTTCATGAGATTTGAAAATTCTTTATACAAGAGTTCATTATTAGATCCAAAGATAATATTATCAATATAAAGTTGCATAATCAAAATATCATGTTCAATATTTTTGATCAAAAGAGTAATATCTACTTTTTCTCTTATGAAATCATTTTCAATAAGAAATTTGTTAAGTTTCTCATACTAAGCTTTATAATCTTGTTTGAGACCATATAAAGCTTTTGTGAGTTTGAAAAAATGATTAAGTTTTTAAAATTTTCAAATTTGGGAGGTAGTTTAACATAAATTTCCTCATTTAAGAAACCATTCAAGAAAACACTTTTAACATCCATTTGATAAAGCTTGAAATTTTTGAAGGATGCAAAAGAAAGTAGCATTCTAATGGATTGAAGTCTAGTAATAGGAGCATAAGTTTCATCATAGTCAATATCTTATTATTGATTATATCCTTGTGCTACTAATCTTGTTGTGTTTCTTACCACTTTTTCAGATTTATCTAGTTTATTGTGAAACACCTATTTTGTGCCAATGATTGATTGATAGAGAGGTTTGAGCACAAGGTTTCATACTTTGTTCTTTTCAAATTAGTTGAGCTCTTCTAATTCTCATCAAGCAAAGTTTTATTGACATTCTTTGGTTTAATTTGAGTGAGAAGAGCTATATTGTTTGAGTTGAATCTCTTTAAGGATTTTATTTGGATTCCCTGAGAAGGATCATAAATGACATACTCCATTGGATAATTTGGCATGTGCCACCATTTTCTAGGATAGGTTTAGTGCTACAACCTTGATGTTTACCTTTTTGGTTGTTTGATATGATCCTCTTGCTTTTTTGATCGATCTTACTCTTTCAGATCTTTATGTTATGATTACTCCTTTTAGACATTTGATGAGTTATTATTTGTCATGAAGTCATCACCTTATTCTAATAGCTTACTCAAAGGTAAATCATTAGTTTCATCAAACACAACATACATGAATTCTTCTATCACTAGAGTTCTTTTGTTGTAGGTTGTATAAGCTTTGCTAGTGGTAGAATAGCCCAAGAAGACACCTTTATTCGATTTCCAATCAAACTTTGCTAGTTGGTCTTTCCTATTATTCAAGATATAACATTTACATCCAAAAACATAGAAGTAACCAATATTGCATTTTCTTTTGTTCCAAAACTTACCAGGAGTCTTTTTTAAGATGAGATATATCAAGCATCTATTAATGATATAACAAGAAGTGTTTGTGGCTTTTGTTCAAAAATATTTTAAAAGATGATTTTCATAAAGTATGGTTCTAGCCATATCAATTAAACTTCTATTTTTTTCTTCCCACTACCCCATTTTATTAAGGAGTTCTAAGCCTGAAAACTTATGGCTAATCCCATTTTCTTCACAAAAAATTTCCAAAAGATGATTTTCAAATTCTCCACTATAATCACTCCTAATGCGTGATTTGCTCACTCCTTTTTCAATTTGAATTTTTTTGACAAAACTTTTCAAAAGATATTGACAGTTTCATCTCTATGAGTTAGAAAGAGTACCCAAATATTTCTTGAGAAATCATCATTAATAACAAGACTATATCTTTTGCCACAAAAAATTTGGGTTTCTGTAAAACCAAAAATATTCATATGCAATAACTTAAAGGGTCTTGAAGTGAAACAACATTTTTTGGTTGAAAAAGATTTTACTTGTTTCACTTGTTGACAAGCATTACATATATGATTTTTCTCAAAGTTGATTTTAGAAAGGTTGTTACTAAATCATTTTTGGTAAGATTTGAAGTAAGACACATGTATACATGCCCAAGCCTTTTATGTAAAGCCAACTTTGATCACCTATTGAAACAAAACATTTTGCTTCCTTAAAAGGAATATCCTTTAAGGAAATTGTATAAACATTATCTTTTTTTTTTTAGCTTATGAAAGATATTTTGTTATTGAAGATGCTTTGAACATAATAATAAGAAGATTCAAATGCAATTCTATAGCCTTTCTCATAGAGTTAACTAATGCTTAAGATATTGTGTTTGAGTTCTTCTAGCATTTTAATATTATTGATTTGAGATGAAGAATTAATACCAACTTTACCAACACTAACATTTTTGCATCTTGTGTTATCACTAAGAACTACTTCACCTCCTTGAATTAGTTTGAGAGAAATGAGCTTGCTTAGATCTCTCATCATATGTTTTGAGCAAGTATTATCAAGGAACCAATAGTTCTTTCTAACACTAGCCTTAACGTTAACTTACAAAAAGGAAGCTATCTTATCTTAGGTACCCAAATCATTTTGGGTCTTCTTGGGTTAGTCTCTTGTTTTTTTCAAATATTGCCCTCTTGATACCCAAACATGTGCATAATGATCAAGTGATTTCTTCTTATGAAAGTGAAATTGAGAAATATGCCCATTTTTCCAAAAAAAAGTTACATTTCAAAAAGAGGTTGGAATTTTGAGTTGCTTTTATAAATAAATTCTTTTAACACTTATCATGTTTCCCATGAACAAAACTAACTGCCTTTTAGTAAGAGGATGATTTTTGAGTTTCTACAAGAGTATTCAATTTTCTTTTTCCTTTAACAAATTGAGAAAGGTCATTTTTTAATGATTTTACTTTCTTTTTCAAAAATTTATTTTCATCATTTAATGAATAAGCAACTGACTCTTTCTCTTTTATGGGTTGAATTTCATTGACTAATGAATAAGCAACCTATTTGCTTTTTAAAACAATATTTTTTTAATCAAAAATTTATTTATATCCTTTAATGAATAAGCAACTGACACTTTCTCTTTCAAGGGTTGAATTTCATTCATTAATGAATGAGCAACCTATTTGCTTTTCAAAACAAGATTTTTCTTTTATCAAACTTTCTTTTTCCTTTTTTTTTTAATTTTGGTTTGTTAAATCATTTTGAGAAAAGATATTCATTTATTCAAAAGTTTCATTTTCTTTTCTCAAGAAATTGTTCTCCTTTTTCAAAGAATCAACATCATTTTTTAAAGTTTGGTTTTCCCTTTTTAAAAATTTAAATTCCTTTTCCAAGGAAGATTATTTTTTTCAAAAATGAAAAGATATCTTGACATGATTTTATGGAAATCATCTATTAATCTTTGAAAGTCTCCTTGTAGCTTATCACAGGGAATAAGAGTATCAAGATCCATTACCTCAATATAGTGTTCTTTGGCCATAAAGCAAATGTTTGCTACTTCCTCCTTTCCTTCTTCTTGGACTTCTTCATTAGAGGAGACATATTCATCATCATAACTAGTTGTCATTGCTTTCTTCTTTGGTGGCCTCATTTGAAATTTCTTTTTCTTGAAATTCAAGCAAGCCACCTTAAAGTGATCGAGTTTCTTGCATTCAAAGTAAGTTGGTACTTGATTACTTGTTTCTTTTCTTGCTCTTTTTGCGCTTTTTTTCCCTTACAAATAGCTTTTGTCTATCCTGCCTTTTTCTTTTATACATGTTCAAGGAATCTTTTTACAATATATGCTATTTCTTTATTTTCATCTTCAAAATCTTCTGTTTGATCTTCTTCACCATCTCAAGATGATATAAAAGCTAACAATATTTCTTTTTCTTCTATCATTTGTAATTTTCATATATGTTTTTAATATACCAAAATCTTTCTTCTTAGTTCATTATAAGTGAGAGTTTCAAAATTGTTTCTTTCTTGCATTGCATCACATTTAGATTACCATATTTTTGGAATACTTCTAAGAATTTTTAAGATAAGATTCGGTTTAGGAATGATTCTTTCAAGAGCATGGAGATCATTTGTAATGGTATAGACTCTTTCAAACATAGGTTCAATCTTTTCTCCTTCTTCTATTAAAAAAAGTTCACCTATCAACATGCTGATGCGAGTTTGTCTTTCTTGTTTTGTCCCTTCAAAGGTGATTTGGAGCTTGTACCACATATCGTCAGTGGTGGTGCACTTGGAGATTTTCTTGAATTCTTTTGGTGCTATAGTGATAACAAAATATTTCACTCATTTATTTGTCCTCTCACTTAGCATTTTAAGGTCCAAAATTGCTTACTTTCAGTTGTGTTAGTGTGTATTTATGATTTTGTGTCAATTGGCATCATTTGGAAAATTTTGCATAATTTGGCCATTTTGAGTAGTTTCTGTAATCTGGTCATGAATTGAACTACACTTGTCTAATTGGTATGATTCTTATCTTGTAGGAAAGCTAAGAGATATCTCTACAAACTTCATGAAGACCTCCAAGGATGAATCATGCAATTATCTACCTGAATTTGGAGTTGAATCCAAGACCAGAATATTGTCTCGGGCAGCCTGACCTTTGGGCACTAATTAGACCATAACTGGAGTTATAGAGGTTTAGTTAAGGTGAAACTAAGCCTACTTGGAAGCTGAGACATAAAGCCACATTTCCTATGAAGACTTCCTAAGCTGAAAATGCCATTATGGGCATGCAAAATGAGCTACAACAGAGAGGTAGAAATGCTGCGAAAATGAGCTCCACAAAATTGAACTTTTAAGGCCCCCAATTGGCATGGATCTTGAGCCCAATTGACCATCCTTTGATTTAGAAAACACTTAACTAGTTGGAGACTCGTAAGTCAGTAGAAGAAGTAGAGAAAGCAGTCTGCAATTGAGCAAAACATGCAAGGGCAGAGGCAGAAGCAAAATCAGATCAGTTTTCTACCTACTCCCACTAACCAGCAGTAGCCTCCTTTACCCAGGCAACTCCTTTTTTGTTTAGAGTTTTTTTAGTTTAGTTTGGTAAGTAATTTTTAGGGTAGTTTTAGCTTAGTTTCTTTGGTGTAGAGAGTAAGCTTTTGCTCTCCTTTTTCTTTGCATTTTCATGCCTCCATGGAAGGCTAGCTGTAATCAGTCCAAGGGACTGCAAACTTGAAG
>JANHAO010013392.1:0-15875 GCA_026873985.1 Saraca asoca
TAATATTATTTATAACTTTGTCATTAATGAAAATAGGTTTTCTTCTTATTTTTGAAAAAAATATGAAAACAACTATATACAAAAACAAGGGAAAACAATATTTTACTGTTCCCTGAAAACTGTTTTTCAGTTACACTTTTAGAAAACAGTTTTTGAAAACATGTTGTCAAACAGATTTTATTGTTTTCAGAAAACAGAAAAACAAAACTGTTTTTGAAAACAAAAAAGCAGGTTTCCAAACAGGCCCTTAGCTACTGATTAGCGAAAGGAGTTTTTTTTCAGTAATCGTTAGAGTTGTAATTTAGTGTTACTAAGAATTGTTTTGGAAGTAAAACAAGGCATTTGTTATGCTGTCAATGTCGTGCTGTGGCAGTGTCGCTGAAAAATCAATGGTTTTGCTTGGCAGTGTGATCCAGTTCTGCTCCACCGCATTTGCCTATTATGCCCAGGCAACTGCAGCACAGGAAATATTTGGCCACACCTTGCAGTCTCTTCGTGGAATCAAATATTTGTACAAGTGAGTTCAGCTGGATTTATTTTATGGATCTCCTGCCCTTAGTTAAATTACAATTTTGAGTGCTTAATGTTGGTCTTCTCTCAACTCCTTTAAGTGCCTTGTTTTCAGCTGGGATTGAACCTCCTATTGGTACAGTGAGGGGCTTCTGAACATATTGAACCTTCTTTTTGCTAACATGTAAATTTAGATGAATCTAGTGGACGACCTATTTCTTTCCAACTGCTTTACATCCCTGTAATTAGTTGAGCTTCAGTTACCTGTATCTGTTTTATTTTCATATTAAGAGAGTCCTACGTGGGAAGGGGCCATCGTTGGAGGTAGGAGGATGATTATGTTGTTTGTTAGTTAAGGTGGTGGTTTGCATGTATAATTTGGTAATTGGTAATAACCTTGACTATGCTTTATGATATGGTTTAACATAATGTTTGTCCCATTATCAGGTACAACGTATTTCAGATTGCTTTCGTTGCTTTGGCTGGATTGACCTTTGTGTATTATGCTGCCTTTGTAAGTTTTTACATCTGGAAAGTTTCTTCTCTATCAATGTTCATATTCTTCCTGATAGTAAAGAATTTTTTATCTGGAAATATCAGGGATGGAGAAGAAAAAAGCCTAGCGGCAGGTTTCAATTGTCTTCATGAGGTATGATTTAGCCTGGAAGTATGTTATCTGGAGGAAGCCAGTAGGAAGTTTTTATATATGGATGTGTTTCATCAACCTTAGCTTTGTTTTATCCTGAAGGCTCTATAGTTGGCTGACAATTTGCCTGCAGTGAAATCGTTTGGTTGGTGGTGTGCTGCCTCAATGGTCTTCTCTTCTTTCCCTACCTCTGTATGTATAATTTGTTGGTTTGATCTGTATCACATTTTTTCCGAGTTTGTAACTGAAGATATCATGTGTACACGAGATACAAGTGGGTTTTGAGATGTAATGGAACCCTTCATACATGTTTGTGTAGGCATATTCTCTGTATCTATAGTCTTCTTTTCACAAGGAACTAGTAGTGGGGCGTTACTTTGATGAGCGGGGGCTACTGCCACGTTGAGGCCTGTAATATTGTCATGCTGATTATGCAGTCAACTTTACTGGCCGAGCTTCATTGAGTTTTTCTCACGTCTTGTTGCCTCCCTCCCAGGTTTAATGTATCCTATGTGTGCGGAGGATCTTTTAATTTATTCATTGTCTAATTTCACATCGCGAATTCCATATTTCTGGATAAAGTAGTATG
Organism: Saraca asoca; assembly: GCA_026873985.1. NCBI lineage: Eukaryota > Viridiplantae > Streptophyta > Magnoliopsida > Fabales > Fabaceae > Saraca > Saraca asoca. The sequence continues at coordinate 1,746 of JANHAO010013392.1, forward strand.
CGATATTAATTTATACGGTCAGACAACAATTCAAGCCATGGAGAGAGAGTTGCATAGTTTTTGCTGGAAACACTTCGTAAGATATGGCTGCAAAACACGGGGTTTAAAAGCTAATGGTGATAGAAGTTATGTAAAATCAGTCATGATCTATGCAGGTGATCTTAGCTTATTGCTCACTTCTGTTCTTCTTGTCAAATTATAGTCCCATGCATGATGAGCAAATAAGCCTTGTCTATTCCCATTGTGCATGTCCGGGAAAGCCACAGTTGGAGGCGTTTATGGTGCTTTTTCCATCGGGAGCAAGGGGATCATATGGTGAAGATTCGCCGAATTCAGTTGGCATTAACTTCCAGTGTAGACTTGGTTCCCACTTTGCTTCTTTCAGGACTTTCAGTATTTCCTTCACTACTATCCTGCTTCCCTCATATGACAGATGAATTCCATCCCTATTAATAATCACACAATGCTCAAAACAAAATCAAAAAGCAGTAAATTATATCAATTATTTTTGAGGTTTGAAGTATGATGAAATTCTAGATATATGCATTTCATATTTATAATTGCAACGTCCTCCCTTCATGTTATCAAGTAGAGAGACGATCTGCTACTCTTAACTACAAAAAAATATTTGTGATTTTATAATTATGAAAATAATCTCTAAAATTTCATCAAAATTTAAGGAAGGTAAATGTAATGTTACTAAAAATATCATAAGATGGACAAGAGTTTTGATCTTTTTTTTCAAGCACACTTACGTGAAGCAAACATCCAACCAGTCATCCTTTTTTTGGAGTGCAGTCCAGAGATCAATGGCTTCAATACTTAGCTCCCTACACAGCTCTAAGCATGCTTCTGAATATATTCGACATGCCTCATTTGTTCGTGCTGTTTGCCCCAGTTGATCACTGCATGAAGGATCAACCATTTGTTCATCAAATTTGAGAATTGAAATTTAAAATGTTAAAAGACTTTGGATGTTAAGATGTGCAATTTTATTATTTTAGGCTGCACTCTTGTGTTAAGAAATATTTGCTTGTGGTACACTCTTTCAAAACAAAATGTGCCATCATTTAATCCATAAAAGTCTAGGAGTCATTGTTATGTTGAAAGCTTTCCTTTCTCTCTAACAGATACATCATACATTAAAATAAGCAAATTGAAAGTATTCAATGTAAAAACCTGAGCATTTCATGGATTTGTGCCTCGTTGATGGGAGGAACACTGAGAAATATAATGCGAGTCTTGTCTGAAAGACCCTGACAACCATTAGAATTTGTGTCAAACTTAGAACCAAAATACTTGGAGACGTACTCCATCTTTGATCACTTTTTTTAATACACATATTAAGAGGCAACATCAAACTCAGCTGAAGTAATAAATAAATACTAGATAAGGATCTATTTTATATGACAATAAGTTAAAGAAGACTGTAAAGTAATATGAAGAAAAGTTACCTTGAGATGAATAGCAATTTTCCTCAGATTTTCAATGTATTCTGAGAGAGGTACATGAGTACCCAGGCCGGATGGGTGTGGATTAATTGAATCATTACCACCAAAGTAAACAATTACTAATGATGGTTGCACAACTGCATCCTGAGTAACAGAACATAACAGATGAGCAAGAATTTTGCAGTGTGCAAAACTGGTCTAAACAATAAGAAGATTGATGTTGCATATGGTACAAGTTTGTGATGAAATATAATAAGAGTTCTTTTAATTTATCTAATAATCTAGAGTTAATTACATTAACTTTCCTTCAGGCTTTTTTCTAAACTTACAGATACAGGCCTAACATAAACACACCAGCTTTATTTTCTCCAAACTTACACTTATTACCGAGTGAATGCTAGTACAGACAGAATCAAGTTCTACCATTCATGAAAAATGGAGGAAAATTCATCCAGAAGAATAAATGAAAAAAGGAAAAATTGAATTTAGAAGCATTTGATATTGAGATGCTCAATACCTTGGGAAAAACCTTATCCAGGACCTGCAGAGCACGCCTTGAATTCCAACCAGCATATCCTCGCAGAATTATATCTGCCTATTATATCGTGTCATTGTGAGACACAAGAAGCTCATTGACCATCATTTTTTAGAGAAGGCCATGTATCATTTGGTTCACAGGTCAAATAGTTGGACGTATTCTGTGCTTTGTGTTCTTAGATAAGTCTCATTCAAGCAATTAAATTTTACTCTCAAGTATGATTCTAAATTGTGATTGTTGTCGTGATTGTAGACATGATATGACGACCATGAGATTTAAAACTACGCTCTCGAGCATGGCCAGAGTGTTGGAAGAAAAAAGATTGAAAGCAAATTTAGCAGGACCACCATTTCCTTAAAAAATTTCTTTGGTGGCCATGTTGCTTTCATGAGCTAAATTATTGACTCAAAGTAAAGATATGCCATTCAAGAGATGCTTCCGGCCTCAATAATTGAGTTTTTATCTTCCACATCATGAAACCTCCCATGCTAAAAATAACCTTTTTTCCATTCATGTCATAAATATTAGATTCTTAAGTATGTTTGTTTCATCAGAAAATATCTTCTGTAAGAATAATTTTATTTACTTATGTTTGTATTTATAAAAAATTAAGGTCATGGTTATGTATGAAAAATGCAGTGAAAAGCAAGATACTCTACTTAGAAAGAAGAAGTTGGCACCATACATTATTTCATTAATCACAAAGTATAAAGATAGCATGAAAGTCCTTTACTTGTATATAAGAAAACGAGATTTTCCCACAAAAAAATGTTTTTGACAAACAAATGGACCTTTATTATAACAATACTGTCCTTTTTCTATTCTTTTTTAAATGGATCTTTCACATTGCATGTAGCCTTTTACTTTAAGATAACTTTGAGTGCCTTCCTTAATGAAATTTATCTTTAAAATATGAAAAGGAATGATAAGAAATAAATATTGTCAAGGACTAAGAATTATCCATAAAACACAAAAGGCGTGCATAATTATAGAAGTAAAAGGCTAATCACATGCTCAAGTTATCTGATAATGCTTTTACTTTGTGAGAGGGACAACCACTTGGTGAGACAGTTTAAATTTGCAAATATCACAACTCTTATGAAAAAACAAATAGTGATAGAATGCATTTTGTCATTTGTTATGTCAACGTGTAATCAAAATAAAGCAATGAAACAGTACCAATGAGCTTTAAGCTAGTAATCTTGGATTGTGGATTCAAAAAAAGTAAGATCCAACCATATAACTCAATCTAGTTATCTTCTAACACAGAGAGAAGCCATAATCAAATAGCTGTGGATTGAGATTTAAGAACAATTATTAAGATCAAGAAGAAAATACCTTTCGAGCATACAAGTCTGCGAGAATAGCACCCCAACCTTGATTACTGAAACTGAGCTGAACTATAGAAGAACCAAATAGCACAAACTGAGGCCTCTCTGGTCCAACCATCTCTCTCTCTCTCTCTCTCTCTCTCTCTCTCTCTCTCTCATTTGCAAGCAGAGCACAGCTAGAAACTGCAATCAAGAACTTATAGACGTAGGATTTTTTGCTTTTTGCAAAGTTTTATGCCCTGTCAGTCCCCACAAACATAAATCCTTGTCTTTTTGGTGTTGTCTAGCTAGCATATTTAATCACCACATTATATTTGGCCCTTAGTTTTATTCATATTTTATTCTAAAATTGAAATATACATTTTTTTATTAAAATATAACATACATTTTGTATGAAATTTCATAATAGATGAAACTCCTCAACTAGTTGGGCTGATGGACGAGGCAAGACAAGTTACTTGCAAATACAGTAAGCTTAGTCACACATGGCTGAAGTAGTCCATCAAACACGCTTCGATAATCAAAGTTAGTATTTTAGCAAAATTTCCATAAGTGTGTAAAAAATTACCTGCTAGTATATATAAGCGTCAAACGTGCCAATAAGCATGTTTTTGAATAATCAAACTCTGACGATCAAAGTCAATATTTAGCAAAATTTCCACAAGTGTGTTGAAGATCCGTGAAGAGGGATATCGGTGGGTTTATATATGTGTCGAACGTGCCAATAAGCATGTTTTTGGATAAATGGGGTGTTACCACATGCAGTGGTGGATCCACGTGTGACTTAATGGGGGTTCAAGCCCCCATTCAATTTTTTTTTTTTGCAAAATTTTTATATAAAGGTGTTAGGCATATAGCACAAAGAGCACCGTAGCAAGTCAGCAATCCACAGCTTAAGCCCTCACTCTTTGGTTGTCTTGCGTCCGCCACTGACCACATGTATATAACATATTGGTAACGTTAGCGAGGATCTCGCTAAGTAGTTGCTGATGTTATATTACTCACACTGGCTTGAGTCACACTTTTAGTCATGTGTGCATAGGCTGATCGACCAGATGTGACCGGTCGATTGGTATGGGTCCAACTCCTTGCCATGACTATTCTGATTGGCTCTAGTTGATCGATTTGGGTCGAAGCCTATGGCGTATTTTGGACTATGTGATAGAATTTATATACTTACTTAGATATTCTTATATCTTGCTAGGGTTTGATGATAAACATAATTCTAGAATTAGATAAGTTAGAAAACAAGATTAGATGATGTTATCTCATTATTAATCATCATGCTATCATTTTTTGCAAGATGTGTAAACATTTTTTTCATGTAGAGAATGACTATAAATAATATCGTTACAGTGTAGTTCCTTGGCTCCTTACTACAAGAAGCAACTGAAACTAAATGTAAACAAAGTAGAAAATCAGACAAAACAGTAATAATTTATCAGTAATCGTTACTCAATTACTGAGACATTGATTTGTCACAAGTTTTTTAACTTCCTCTAAGTAAATTGCTACAAGCATACTTTTCCGGGCACCATTTTTCCATATATTTTTTCTTTATAATACAGCGAGACAAGCCTCGCGAATTGGTAGTTTTGAACACAAATACTCTTACTTACGAAGACCATAATATGACTAATAAAGTTTTACTTTACTTTGCTAGTGGCTTGCCATATCTTATTAAGCGTGTAAGAACACAATATTGCTACAAGGCAAGCACAGAAATTACAGACCCATTTTAGGATATTTTATGCAAATGAAGTCTATTCTCATTGCATACTTCTTGGGAGGCTCCCATTTGAGATCTTTGTTGTGATATTTCCATTCAAACGAAGGGAATATGATGATGAATACTCTTCAAATTCAATTGGCATTGATTCCCAATGCAGGCTAGGTTCCCAGTCTGCTTCTTTGAGCACCTTCAGTATCTCCTCCACTACTATCTTGCTCCCCTCTGATGACAAATGGATTCCATCCCTAAGAAAATAATAATTAAAATGGAGCAAACCAATGAAGCCAAGGCAGATCTAAAGTTTTCTTCAAGAATATGTTACATTGGTGGAAACTCGAGCGAGAAATTTTAGTTTGAGGGATCTAAATATAAAAGAGTGTTTAGATTCACATCCTCTGATGACAATTATTGATATCAATAGATAGTTGGTTCTATGAAGACATGAACAGAGATGTGAATGGATGAACTCATACTTAGCTTTATTGGATATGAAATTGTTATATATTTTTACGAAGACATCAACATTTTTGGAATGCTAGACTCCTAATCGTCTCCCTGTTTCATCATTATATATAATATATAGAAAGGCATACTTACGTGAAGCAAACATCCAACCAATCATCCCTTTTCTGGAATGCTGTCCAGAGATCAATGGCCTTCACATTCATTTCCCGACATAGCTGCAAGCAGGCTTCTGAATATATTCGACATGATTCATTTTTTCGTCTACAACTCTGTCCAATTTGATCCCTGGATTCAGTCCAACATTGGTCATTATATGAAATATATATACATATCAGCTATTGCCATTAGATTCGTTAATCAAAGTGAAGCTCAAGTTTTGGAGAATTGGATGTTGACATGTTCATAAAACCTTTTGGGTACCAAACTCTAATTTTATTCATAAAAATTGTAGAGATTATGATATTCATGCAACAAATGCTAATCAAACTTTTATTTTTATTTCTCTCATGACTATATACGTGGAATAATTACAATTAAACTGGCTCTACTTTAAAATAGGTGGAATTAGTCTAACTCAGATTGTATCATGTGTAGTTGGGACAATAAACTATCAATCTGTCACTTATATAATTATGTACATAATACTTGACATTTAGAGCCATCTTTAATTGAGATTATATGAGTCATCAAACACAATTATTGACACCTATACTTCTACTTATGAGAGAAGTTTAGGTCCCAATAATACGTGCTTCTCTAACTTTTCATTGAACCTGAAATTATGGTAAGCTAATAGCAAAACTACTACTGACAGTACCCGAGTTCTGCACAGATTTGAGCTTCGTTGACAGGCGGAGCACTGAGAAATATGATGCGAGTATTCTCTGATAAGCTCTGACAACAATCATGATTTGTGTAAAATTTTACTGTAATGTTTAACAAGAAAATAGAACTCTGCAACAAAAATTGTGGAGGAGCAAAAAATGGGAAGCAAAGATTAAAAACTTAATGGAAAAGATTACCTTTAAATGAATAGCAATTTTCCTCATATTTTCAATGTATTCTGGGAGAGGCACATGAGTACCTTGGCCAGATGGGCGTGGAAGAACAGCATCATTACCACCAAAGTAGACAATGACCAGTGATGGTTGCACAGGGGCATCCTGATCAGTTAGAGTACATTTCTGACAAATTCAAGCAAATTTTCTGAATATGTCTTAGCAAGAATTAATTTACAAAGCTAAAACTAGATTATCAAAATATTGAAGCAAATGCTACAGTAAATTTAATCTTATTTGATCATCAAAATAGTCTTTTCAGTATGTCAATGTTCACTTAGTAAAAAATTAATTATTTAGGAAAAAAAGTTACTCTCAGGGGAGTGGGGGGCATGCTTTCTTGACTTAAACACCTATCTTACTAAGTAAAATTATGTACATATTAATGGACGAGAATGACATTACCAATAAAAAATGGAGGATCTTACACATAATTGTGGAGTCCATAGAGACATATTCAAAGATCACAATTAAAAGAACCATTTTGTAATGGAAATGAAGAAAGGCAATTTGTTTGTACGCAGGCAATTGAAATTCAGACTAGAGATAGTGAATACATTTGGGAAAACTTTATCCAGAACCTGCAGAGCACGCCTTGAATTCCAGCCACCGTATCCTCTCAAAAATATGTCTGCCTGTGTCATCTCAGTATTTGACAAATTAAATTCATGCACCAACATAGCAAAAGACGATATGAAAATCTTATTATTTGGCTGAAAACATATTCTGTGCACTGTATTAAAAAAATTATATCATAGAATATATATGAAAGTTTTACATCAACAATCGTTAAATCACATAAAAAAAAAAGTGTTATTTATATGTGCTAATTGTTAACAAAATCTAATAAGGAGAATGATGCAAAATATCCAATTAAAAATGACAAATAAATGTAAGAAATCAATTCAAAAATTTTAAATTATAAAAATCTAATTAGAAATTGAGTAAAATTATAAGGAGTAGTAAAATAATTCAACATTTTCTTTAATATATTGAGAATGAAAAGATAAAGATCTAAAACTTCCAAAATACTACTTAAGTTCCTCATCATCAGGGTAAAACTAGATGATTAATGTTGTAGAACCAAGAGAGATTTTTGTATGTATAAATGTGCACCATATTTTGTTATGGTAGTTTTATGAGAAGATTAGGCTTGTAAGAGATTAAGTATTTTTATTATTAGATTAGCTATCTTCAAGTATTATTGAAAGACCTAAATCTTAAAATAAAACTAGTGATCTAATAGTAAAAACATTCATCCTCATCCTCTTGCAAACTTAAGTTTTTAACATAATTATTCTATTCTAAATACACCAACCATAAGTAGTTAATCATTTAAGATATTTCTTTATATTGGAGGGACTAAATCAAAGGAAGTAGTTTTTTTTTTTTAATTTTTTAACAAATATACATACTCATTATAAAAGATTAAAACTCTTGAGGGCTAAAGTCACCCCAAGCTACTATGACGCCTCGCCCTGCTCATCATTAGATCACAACCAATAGCCTTCACAGTACTGTTGTTACAATAATGGTGATTACACTTATTTTAATTAATTCAATTTCTAAACTACACATAATATAATATAACCAAGGAATAAAAGAAAAAAAAAAGTTTAAATCCCATTCTTAAAAGTCCGAAGTAAGTAAAATGTATAAAACAGATAAAAAAAAATATAACTACAGTTTTCTTATTCCGCGTGGTGTAGGTGCTAGAATACAAGATATTGATAGATAATGAAGCAGGGCCACCACTTTCTTAAAAGAAAGAAGTTTGGACATGTAACATGTTGGCTTTTTAGTTGACTTCAAATGAAGATATGCATAAGGTCTAGCGGGCCTCAATTATTGAGTTCTTATTTTCCACTTGTTCAAAGTCATCCACAGCGAAATAATTTGTCTCACCATCCATGTACTAACATTATTCTTGCCAGTGGTTCATCGGACTTGGTTGTTTTTCCAAACGTAGCTTTCCCATTGTTGTAGTACACTTTTTTTTTTAATTAAAATTTTCTGATGAAATTGTAGCAACATATCTTTTTATCTTTTCCAATTCCAAGATCATATTTAGCGTTAGAAATGAATGAAGCTAACTTATGAATTACTCGTGATTCGATTAAAAAATTGACTGGATGAGTTAGGTTCATGATCAAATGAGTTGAACTTAAATCTGATTTATGATTATTTATTAAATAAATTAAACTCGATTTATGATTAGTTTGAATTGTTTGGCTTATAAACCAATTCAATAATTTAATTATATTAGTAAATATTTTTTAATAATATTTATAAAATAAATTATGATATTAAATATAATATTATATATGATGTAAAATATTTAAATGAATTTAAATAGTATTTATATATAATTTTAGACTAAATAAATTAAATAAGTGCAAATGAATTAATAATACAAACTGGATCGGTTTATTTTAATTTATATTTATTTATTTGATATTTTGATTTATTTAATTAGAACAAACAAATTATTGAGCTGAGTTAAAATAGTTCATAAGTTTAATTTGAATCGAATTCAAATAAAATTTTTTGATTCATTTAAATATGATTATTGAGTTGAGTTAAACAATTTCTAAATTTAATTTGAATCAAATTCAAACGAAATTTTTGATTCAATTAAATACGATTCGAGTTTCAAATAAAATCAAATTCATTTAACTGGAGTGGAGATGGTTCCAGCTCGACTATCCACCCCAAATTATATTGTCCTTGAATAAGTGAAAGTGCGCCTTCTTGATGAATTATGACAAGAACCAGGAAGAGGAAACTAGCAATCATTGTGAGATATAGATGAAGCATATCTATGTAGAATTATAACGGAATGCATTTTATGTGCAGTTAGGTTTCAGACATGATCCAATGAACTTGTATCACAAAGACTACATAATAAAATGGCAGTGAGAGAACAGAAGCAAGCACCTTGCGAGCATACAAGTGAGCAAGCGTAGCACCCCAACCTTCGTTGGTGTAGCTGAGCTGAACAATGGAGGAGCCAAACAGCACAAACTGAGGCCTTGTTCGTCCTACCATCTCTGTCTCTATCTTCTCTCTTTCCAACCTTCTTACACACGCAAATAGAAGAATGGAGTTCAGTTCACCAAAACACACTCAGAATACAAATTTATAGACAATGATATATATATATATTTGGCAACTTTCATGCCTTGCTTCCTCAATCCAATGCAAGAAAAATTGTTTCGTCACAAAAATTTTTTAGTGACAATAGTATTTTCATATAAAAAAATCTTGTTACTAAAAATTTTGTGACGATAAATGATACTTATTACTAAAAGTTTTAATTTTGTGACAAGGTTTGTTGTCATAATAAGATTAATCTTTAGTGACAAAAAAAATATTATTATAACTAGAATAAACAACTTTTAACCATTTCGAAATCTTCGAAACTTCCACATTCTCTATAAATTAACCACAAGACTTTGTATATAAACTGAGTGCCTTAATCATTAGTACATGCTTCTCCTTTATTTTAAAATTAACATTCACTCTATCTAAATTATATCTTAAATTTTTAAGCATTTGAATTTTTTTAAATAATTTATATTAAATATTTATATTTTATTTAATATATCATTAAATCATTTTTATTTAATAAATGCAATTGAATTTATAATAAAAAATTTAAATTTTTCAATAAAATAAAATACTGTATCATTCTAATGTTATAAAATAATTATTTATATATATATATTTATAAAAATTATATTTGAAAATTGTAAAAGACTGCTTTGAATTTTTTTTGGATATAAGTAATATATATGATAACCAATATCATCACTAAAACTTTTTTTAGTGACAATATAATTACATCATCACTAAAAGTATATTATTTGTGACAACTAATATTGTTATTAAATTTTTTTCAGTGATCACATATTTATATCATCATTAAAAACATAGTGTTTGTGATAATCAATATCGTTACTAAAATTTTTTTAATATCAACAAATTTATGTTATCATTATTTATGACAAACAATATTGTCACTAAAGTTTTTTTTTTTCAATGTCAACATATTTATCTTATTACTAAACTTTTTTAATGATGATAAATCTTGTCACTAAAAATGTAATACTTTCCCTTCAACTTAAAATTATTGTGAATTTTTAGTGGTAATTATTGTGATAAAAAATAAAACTTGTCACTAAAAATTATTATTTCTTAATCATAGGTAAATAATAATAATAATAATAATAATAATAATAATAATAATAATAATAATAATCACTAAATTTTTGCCAGTACTGGTCCCTTCAAGAATTATTTACTTGACTTTTCTTTCAAGTATTGTTGGGTTAGGTATCATTTTCAATATTTGGTCTTTTGGCTTTGATACTTTTTCTGAACCCGGTGGAGACTGGCGACCCCACAGCATTGACGTGCCTTTAACGTCTCTCTCAATTTTCTTGGTCTTCTTTCTTAATTTCCTCCATTCTTCTCCCCCTCCTAACGTTACAACACAACCTTTTTTCGTAATGTTACAACATTGCCCTTTGTTGGGTTTGGCTAGGTTTGTTGGAAAGTCTAAACCTGCATCTCATTTACTAATGCTTTATTTGGAATCAATTTTTTATAACTAATTTTATTTCATTTTAATATAAATAATTTTCATTTATTTAAAAATAAATTCTAATGTTTAAAAATTATATTAAGAATAATGATTTTAATTCATTTATAAATGATTTTTTTATTTGATACATAACATGAAATTTAATTAAAAAATAAATTTTGATGGTATTATAATAAATAAAATATTAGAATAAGAGTAAATTTTTTTTTATATAACATATATTTTAAGTCAAATAAAATAAACTCTAACTTGATAAATCTAGTAGATTTCATAATGATAAAAATGTAACTAAATAAAATGAAATCTTTTTTTAATTTAAATTTAAACATCATTTAAAAATAGAACCAAAAATAAAGTGATGGAAGATATCTTATGAGTCCAACAAGAGAAAAAAAATCCATACATCAATCGCTAACAAATAGTGTATAGATTACAAGATAAACTCATCAAGTGTTTAGTGTAAAGAATGAAATTTCAAATTTTATATCTGACAACTCTAAATTAGTGATATAACCTTTAATCATCATACGATTCCTTGTTCTTGTAGAAGCATATTAATTGTTATATTATTTTATTAGTAAAGTAGTTGGACTTCAATAAAGATAAATACAAGGTCTTGTACCAAGAATTAAGGATTTGTATGAAAAATTTAGACTAAAATAGATATTCAAAAAAAAAAATTGAGAGTGAAATACACCAAACCAAAGGGTTGGAAAAAGAGTTGGACATGGTATCACTGAAATTTTTATATTTTCAATAAGGATATGATAAATATGATCACCGCAAGAAGGATCACGTGGTCTTCCACGTGACTGACCACACCTGATCATATAGATTGATAGTACTCCCGGCTATAGACAGTTACATTGAATGTTGGGTCACTCAGTTGAAGACAGTGATCTTTATCAGGGAAGATCAAAATGTCCTCGATCTAGATGGCACCACCAAACAGCAAGGATGATGTGATGAAGTAATTATTATAAATATAAGTAAGATATATATGAACATTAAGTTTTTACGATCATTATTTTATATATACTTACAATTTTTCAAAATGACCAGAAAAATCATAACAATCTATACTATTTGTTGCAAGGATAATTCCGTGACATACCAGCAAATCAGTGATCACTAGGATATATTCCCATAAATTAAAGTCACTCTTGGCCTAAAAGAGGAATATCCACTTGAATAATGAAGCGAAGCGAATGAAAGGCACACTTTTCTACTTTAATTAAATAATTAAATCAATTAATATTGTATTTGCTGATGATACCCAAAACCTTTGTTTAATTGCACTCATTCCACTAGTGGAAAGTTTAATATAAATCTGATGACTCCTTTTTTTTTTTTTTTTCTAATGAAGAATATTAACAATGTTTTTCATAACAGCTGGATTATTGGAGTTAATTGATTATTGACATTATATTAACATATTCGACCAAAAGGCGAAGAGTTGATAACTATTGTCACCTTTAATTTGAAAAAATTGTTTCTTATATTTTTGAAATGCGACTGATGTAGGTAGACATTTGGTGACATCCACTTACAAGCCCAATTTATTTTCTTAATGTATATATATTACCTGTTAAACTTTAAAAAAGAAAATCAGTGATTTTTTTATATGCTTGTAATTCCGATTCATTAACAGAAAGTCTTTTAACAAATTTAAGTAGAATTCCGTTTGTAAAACCTATTTTTAATATCAAAACTTTTTATACAGATCTCAATCTTAGGCAAAGATTACAATATATAAAAATATAATAACTCAATGTATGTACACTACAAGAATTTCAGGAAATTTCAACGAACAAAATCCGTTGGAATTTCATGAAATTCCGTTGGAATGACCAATTCTAATGGATTTTGTCCGTTGGAAAATCCCTCATTGGAATGCCCAATTCCAACAGATAATTCCAATTGATTTTGCACTCCAATGAAAATTCCAATGGACAGTGTCCAAAATTGTCCTCCACCGAATAATTCCAACGAAAATTTCCGTTGAAATTTCCATTGGAATTATCCATTGGAAGACAATTATGAATGGACAATTCTGTTGGAATATCCATTGGAGTCAATTTTTTTATCTTATTTATTTTTATCCATTTCAAGAGATATTCCAACGAGTGTGTCCATTGAAATATCCGCTGTAATATGAAATTATTTTATTTATTTTTAATTTTTTAATGATTTGAAAAATATTCCAAGGGGTCAGTGTTTGTTGGAAATAAAAAATTTCTAATCACTTTTTTATTTTATATACCACCTCAATTCAACAAAACAGCAGAAGGAACAAAAAAAAAATAGTAAATAATAAGTAATATCCAATGAGAGAAAATCCATATAATAAATAACATAAAAAATCTAAATGTAACAATATCAACAAGTAATGTCTAATGTGAGAGAAATCCTAAATGTAATAATGTAAAAAAATCTAAATCACTCATCCCCTAAGCCGTCGTGAGTATCATCTGTCAATTGCTCCTTATCCTCATCAATGATAGGGGTTGGAACCGAGCGAGTTGGAGAGGAATGCGGGGGTACGGAAGCATGTTGGCCAGTGATGGAACTAAACTACTGCTTAAGTACAGTCAACTCACTCATGAAAATAGAGACGGCCAGCTGGACGACTTGCTGAGATTCTGATACCTGGGTCTCTAGCTATTTGATACGATCCTGCAGCTGAGGGTTAATCGAAGAGTCACATTGGGTGGCAGATGTCTATGACTCAGACACAGACCTAGGACCCAATGATGCATAGTGGGCCACCTCTGATCCAAAATCAAATGCCCTGCACTTCTTATTTTTCCCACCAGTAGCCTAAAAAAAATAAAAGGGACTCATCCACAGATGACCTTTCTGAAGCTGACTGGGATTCCTCCAGTAATCTCTCAAAAGAAGCTTGCATATGATTTTCAAAGCAGAAGAAAATTAACAAAGTTTTATTTC
>JANHAO010013393.1:0-15879 GCA_026873985.1 Saraca asoca
GTAATTTGGCATGAAACAATTTTAGAAACATTTTCTAAAATCATTTGGGTCAATTTATATACTAATATATCCAATATATTAAATACAAATTTAACCTAAATTTTTTTTCGACCAGGGGCAAAATCATAATTTTTAGGAAAGTTAGGGGCAAAATCAGAAATTATGCTAAAATCCAACTTTAGGACAGATTGGTCATTCTCCAAAATGACTAAGGGCACGCTGGGCATTTAAAAAAGTAGGGCACACTTGAAATTTCTGAAAATGACAAGGGTAGATTCGGAAAATGCAAAAAGGACATAAATGTCATTTTCAGAAAAGACAAGGGCATTTTCGAAAAAGTTGAAAACTTCCAGCTCGTCGGTCGGAATCTAGAATTTCCAAAATCCAGCGATGAAGCCCAGATTCTGGCGGCCACTCCCAATTTTTCGATGACCCCATTTTTGTTCAAAAACTCCATTTTCATGCCAAATCAAGCTTACAAACCATTTGGAAACCATTCCCAACAAATTGACCAACAAATACAATAACAAAAATAACTCAAAAACCAAAATTTTGAAGATCAAACCTAAATCAAGATGAAACCCATTTTCGGCCAACCAAACCATACAACAAATTTGTACAAAAATTAACACATATAACACTTATACATGCTCAAAACAACCTCAAAACACAACGTAAGGCTCTGATACCACTACTGGATTTGTTCTACTCCAAGAGCCCGAAATTTCAAAAAATTTTCAGGGGAGAAACCCTGTTGGCTGAACATACCCATCCTAGATCCCGTTGGATTGAGGCTTCAATGTATCAAATACATCAAATTAAAAGCAAGAGTGAGCTAAACTAACCTTTAATCCAGCTCAAAACGCAGTGGAATATGTTGAATCCTCCAGTCACCAAACAGTCCACATGTCCTGCTTCTACTGGAGATCCACACCGAAGAACATCTCCAATGGCCTCTACAACTCCTCAACTTATGCTAGCAAGCTCTTGGAAGCTGGATTGGACCAAAATGGGCCGAGAAGCCGTCGAAATTTTTCTGACTCCTCTTTCCCTCTTGGTTCGGCCATGGCTGACACACACATGGAGAACTCTTCTCCATTTGGCCGATCTCTTCAGCTAAGAAAGCAAGGGAAAGAAGATGAGAACATCAAAACGGTTCGTGCTCCTCTCCTCCTCCGGTCCGGCGCCACCAAATGCAACTAAGGAAGCTCAGCTCCTCTCCTCCTCTCACGGTGGCCATCTCTCTTGCCCACACACACGGCCAAACATTTTGGCCTAAGCAAAGGAAGAAGAGGAAGCACAAAACAATGTCGTTTTGGCCAAGCCACTTAGGCCAAAATGATGTCGTTTAGAGGCATAGGAAAACATTTTTCCTTATTTACAAAACAGCCCATCAAGTTTCCATAAACTTGAATTCAGCCCCAGTGATTTCACTAAATTGCATTTTGGTCCCTGAACATAAAATATGTCCAAACTTTAGTTATATCGTTCTCCGTTATGCGTGTGACCTAACAGGCCCCCGAAATATTGATAAAAGTCCAAAATGCCCTTCAAACCATTTGAAGGCATATTAATTTCTCCAAATTAATCATTTAGACTTTAAGCTATAAGCGGACTCTAGCAAGCCATTATAGCTACCAAATTTTCGGTAAAAGTCTTCAAAGGTGACAAGTCTATCTGTGAATGATCTCAATGTGTATAACACAATGTGCATGATACAATCCCTTCATTACCTTATATCTGGATTAATCAAAGGTATGGATGAAAGTCAACCTCTATAACTAATCATAGTTTCTCAACATCATGAATTATTTAAGTCAAACGAATCTGAGCACTCAAATCCCATTTGAGTCTCGATTCGACCTTGGCCAAGGATATTCTGAGTCAAACCAATTCGTTGAGTGGTCTTCGGATATCAACTCTAATGAGTGGTAATGAATCCTATCTTGATTAGGCAATGCCTAACTACACTTCCAGAAATACCCAACATAAGCCTTTATTGTTCTTCGTCGCTAGAGTCACGTCTGACTTAGTCAAAGTATAACCTTCCATGTAAAAGACATTCCACAATCTCAAGTCAAAAGATCAGTTATGCGATCATCACTGGAGATTAACTGATGACATAACTCTATACAATATTTTCAAATAGGTCAGACAAGATCACGATGGTCAGTTATGTTTTTCCAAATTAACTGAGTCGTGTCCACGTGTGTATTCAGATGTAACTCACTTATATCTCAGCTTGTGGGATCAGCTGCTCATTAAATGAAAAATATCACATCATTTAGTCTCAACCAATCTTAATAATGCCCAGTTATCAGATCCCGACTAGTGACATTTTGATGCAGAAGTTAACCATTGATAATCACCCTCATAATCCCATAACCCTCTATAGGATTGATTAAATGGATTCCTCACCATGGACTTCATCTTAAGTATGCAATGCATGATGAATGTAACATAAGATGAATATGCAACCTTTAATATCCAAATCTACAGAATGTATAGTCATAGATGTAATAGAGCCCAATCAAATTGACTCTAGGACATCTATATTAGACTAACAGTTGAATAAAGAGGCTGGTTCAATGGATGATGCTGGGCATATGAGTAAAGAAATCAGTAGCACACCAAAGCAGATGAACACAAATGGTGGTCGACGATAGGCTGCAAGTTTGATCGTTGTAGGTGGAGTTAGGTTGACGAGAAGAGGAAAAGGCAAGTTTGGAGTTTCTGGGATTCTCACTTGTGACAAGTAAATGAAATGGAAATTTAGTAAGTAGGAATGAAATATAAATGTAGTTTTTTTTTTTTTTTACAAAACTTATGCAAAATTTTAAATATTAATAAACTTTTCAATTCCTTTCTTTTTTATTTTATAAAATAGGATTTCGCATAAATTGTTATAAAAGAAGTTTCAGGCATTACACTTTACAACAATTATCTAATGAAAAATTTCTTATTGTTACAACTTGTTAAATAAGTGTTATAACATTGATGGACATCTGTTTGTTTTCTATATTATATAATTAATGAAAATTAAATTAGATATATAAATTTTTAATTAAATACATAAAAATAAATTTGAAAATGACATGATAAATTAACATATAATAATATTGTATGTTAATTTGTTGAAATGATAATTATATGCAAAAATGATATGATAACTTAACATATAATAATATTGTAATTAATGTTTAAAAGTTTAATAAAAAATTATCTAACTAAATAAAATAGTTAATTAAACATATAATGAGTGCAATCTTAAGTTTTTTTTTTATATATAGTTTAATACTTCAATTTCAAGTTTACAAAATTGGTGGGGATTAAATTCAATCACCCCAAAGTGAAAAGGAATTTTTTGTGTTTCTCTATTTTCAATATTAACCATCCATGCCTAATGTCAATATTAAAAATATTGATAATATATATTAATTTTTTGCTACATTAGTATTCCAATAAAAAATAATTAGTACACTTTTATATTAGTATAACTTTTTATTATAAATTTTTGTATTATTTTAAATATTTAAGTTTAAAATAATTTATATAAATAATTATAATAAAATATAATTTATCACATATTAATATAAATAAAATTAAGGAAAAAATACACTTTATCTTCTTAAAATATGTATGAGACAAATTATTTTCTAAAATTTGCGTTTAGGATAAATTGTTTATTTCCATTAAAATTAACGCTTAATTTAATTGTCTCATTTTTTTAAATAATTTATAAGGATAAAATATCTATTTTTAAATTTTAAAGAGATAATTTATCTCAAATGTAAACTTTAGGAAATAAAATGTATTTTGCCCAATGCATATATTATTTAGTCATTTAATAACTGTATATATATGTATATTTATTTATTGCTTTGTTAAGTTTAGTTATCACAAATGATTAGATACACGTTTTATAAAATTTAGATAGGCTATTTATATATTTTTGTAACTCAGATTATGCAAACATTATAACTAATTGAAGGGGATTATTACTTAATTTACCCTTAAATTTTCCCGATGACGCGGATGATAATGCCTATTTGCCCCTGGGAGTTAGTTAGTATTTGTGTTCCAGCGGACCCGAGAAAGCAATTAAATACGCAAGTGGAGCCACGTATCTCACCTTGCTGGACTATTTCTTTCCATTATTTAATTTCTTAATAATTAATTTAGAGTCAGATATTTTCATCATGACCGATATTAAATCTCTCTCCGCCCAAGAAATTTAGCCTCGCTCCCACGCATGGCAGCAGCGTCAGATTCGCACCGCCCAGGTAAGAATCACTCCTTCTTCTTCTTCTCCTTCCTCTTGTCTCCTTCCTTGCATTCTTTCTTTCAGCTGCCTCAAAACTCCTTATTCATCAATAACAATTCTAAATGGTTCCATCAAATTTTTGCTTACTTTGTAATTTCATTGTTATTTATGTGCAATTTTGAAAATTTACTACAATCTTGCATCAAATGTTGTTTGTTTATGCTGGTGTTAATAGATTTCGGTGTAAGACTTCCTGTTTCTCCGCTGTAGTAGGAAAAGTCAAACTGCTTCTGCAACTTTGTGGAGGATATATATCATGTGGGTATTCTCGTCCTTTTATAGAATTTTTTTTATATGATTTGCCTTCACATGAGCTACAGTTCTATCAAAATTCAAAAATTTTTATCTTTTTAAAATTTTTGTGAAGAAAGATCCTTAAAAAGCTTGCAGCTTCACCTATTTAAATACAAGGAAAAATACATATCATTCTCATCTTTGTTAGAATATTTTTAAGGAGACTACCTTAATTTAATTAAGTAATATTATTAGATTAAATAAATATCATAATAACTAATTATTATGATTCATTTAGTTATATGATAAAATTATTAGACTTGTAATAACACTTAAATCATTAATGGATTTTAGTGATGTAAACGTTGTCACTAGACCAATAATGATGGGACAGTTGACCAATAAGGTTACAATAAGACAGGTCTCTGTTTATATTTTAGTAGAACTGTAGTTGTCCAATTGAGATTTCATGTATAATTTTTTCTTTTTTTTCTTTGCTAGGATTATAAGAAGTGAACTTATTAAAGAAGATTTTGCTATAATGGATTCTCGGGCAACATTGGGTACGATTTAATTATTATTAATTAAATTTATATGTACAGATTTGATGCTTTATAACTTGGTTCAATAGATCTGATAGATTGATAATTTTAATCTATCTAATTTATCCAACAATTGATATCAAAGCCATTTTTTTTATGTTACAATGTTTAAATTTATGCAATTTTTTTGTTTAATAATTTATGTAATTAAATTGTTGAAAATTCATAATATATGATGAGGAAAATTATGAGTTAAATATTAAATTTTTTTTGCCTCTTCTATGTTGTTTAATTGTATAAATTGATTATAAACTTTATGAATTTTGAGATGAAATTACGAATTGAATTAATTTAGTTTTTTTAAAAAATTTGATTTCTTAAATTCGAGTAATTTAAAGAGATATTTTTCAAATCAATTTATGATTTGATCTTATGAGTATGTAATATGCAAAATGCACAAACCAATATAAATAAATTATGTCCAAAACTGATTGTTTTAAAAATTCATCTTTTTTGTTATCGGAAGATTGTTTTGTCAAAATTTGGATTAATTATTAGAGATTTGTTTAAATTGATTTATGATTCTATCCTATAATAATTAGACTAAGAAAAACACTGGATCAATTTCTGAAAATTTGACCACAAGTGATATTAGTTCTAAGAATTTTCCATTCAAGTAACCTAAGGGAAGTTCAATACTTTTTTTTTTTTGGTTAAAATTGCATTGATTTTTTCTAATGATTTTGTGAAATTGATTAGGGGACAAAAAAATTGTTTAAAATATGGTTAAATTGAATGAATTTCTAAATCAGGTTGAGTTTGATTATATAGTTGGCTACTTGCATCAATGGGGCGTTGGGTTACATGCCATCATAGAGGTGACATATGACAATAAAAATTATACTACTGTGCACCACTCTCCGAATACTATTTATAGTAATTTTTTCATATTTTTTTTAAAATAAAAAATATTTTATTTATTTTTTCTAATTCATTTGATATTATTTGCGTTTAAAGATTTTGTTATGTGTTTACTACGTATTGGACTATTGTTTGTAATTTTTCTAAAATTTTTTGGAAATAAAAATATTTTATGTAATTATTATCTTATTTATTTAAGTATTAATTTCATATTTTTTGGACATAAAAAATTTAATGTATGATTCTTACGTATTATAATACTGTAGGTCATTTTTGTAGATTGATTTAATATTTTTTGCATATTTAAATATTTTTTAGATTGTTGTGTGTAATTTGTAAAATTATATAAGAATCAATTTTGTTCATATTATGCCATGAAATTTTGTGTAATTGTGTACTCACCTATTGTGAGACCAGATGTATAGAAATTTGCTGCAATTAAATTTTGGAATTATATCTAGAAGAGTGCTATATTAATAATATATGTCCTATCGATCTAATATTATTAACATAATTTATTAGTGATAATGTGAATATTAGAATTGCTTGTTATGTTCTTTAAATTTTAAATATCCTATTGGTGCTAGGTTTTAAGAATGTAGTATTTAATCTTTGTGATATATTATGAAGTCTTAAATGTCCTATTGGTGTTGGGTTTCATAATATAATATTGCTTGTAATTGTATAGTTATTGAGAAAATATTATAGTATGACTATATTGAACATGTAATTTTGAAAATTTATGATAAATTTCATAAATTTTTATTTTCTCAATCTTTTGTTACCTATACAATTGATTACTATGAAGATGGTAAATGAGACAAATTATGAAAACTGGGCTGAGTGGAAGATATCTAGGCTAAATTACTAATATCGTATCTGACAATCACCAAATTTCGTATTTGACATAGAGAGAGGGAGAGCCAAAGATAGATGATGACTTTGTTGCTGCGCAAGGGCTCTTTGTAAGAAGTAGACACACTGTAATAGAGTGTCCTTGAAGGTTATGATGTAAACTAAGGATAAGACCATTATGAAAGATATTACAAAATCTACAAATGCCAAAGTAATTATGGATTTTATAATTGATAAGTTTGTAAAGTTTGATAAGGCTAAAAAGGATATTACCTGTTATTACTAGATAAAATTATTTAGGATGGTGTTAGTGGAATTAGTGAGCATATCGTGGAATCGATATATCATTATGATTGCTTATGGGCATGAAAGGCTTTCAGTAAAATGACCTTTATAATTAGTCAAGTGGAAGTTGACGTAAAGAATTAAAGAGTTTTTGTAATTACTTTATTTCACACGGATCAGGTGTTAAGCATGGAAATAATTCACACTAAAAGGAACCTAATTTTGAGAAGCTAGAAAGCTGATTTGGGTGCGTATTACAATAAATCAAGATGTTTTGCTAACTCCAATAAGACGTTCTGTTGAATACTTGATGGCTAGGTGGAGATACAATCATATGCATTACAAATTTATTATAAATGTTAAGAAACAAGAGAAAGTTAAGTGATAAAAGCTGATAGTCTGATTGAAAATAGTAAAAAAAAAAAAAATACAAGATGAATATGTAAGAATAGTTGCTGTTTGGAAATTAGAGAGTTAGTCTATACAAAAGGGTTAGAATTAATGTGAGATCCTCAATACTGTGACATAGGTTTTTAGGTGATATCTTAATAGAAGGATAGAATGAATAATAAAAGAAGAGATTCTGCATAATTAAACATATCTTTTTTGATGGGTGTATTGATTGCATCAAGGGGGATACTCCCTAATAGAGTTAGTGGATCAGAAGGTTGAATGTACTGGAGTTGATTTGCAATAATGTAAGTAGACTGATTATATCGAGCATTATAGGTGGATACTAATATTTCTTCTCAATTGGTGATCGATCAATTTTTTTGTGAGATAGAAATATCCAATGAAAAGTTGTAATCCTTAAATTCTTTTGGAACATTTTAAAGTTGAGGTTGAACTTAAAAATGATAAGAAAATCAAGTGTGTCGATTTTGATAAAGGTGGTGAATATTGTGAAGATATGATAAACTAATGTAAATGTTGATTCTTTTGTAAGATATCTCCAAGATTATGAATTTTTTAGGCTAACAACCTTATGTACTGGAATGCTCGAACATGATTGGATCATAAAAAAGTTGAATTACACACTCTTGCACATGATTGGATACATGTTGGTGTATTAAATTTCACTTGACTTTGTATAGGGCAATTCTTAAAGACCGTAGTTTATATTCTGAATCAAATCCCTAATAAGTCTGTATTTAAAATCCCATATGATTTGTTATATGGAAAAAGCCTAGTCTCAGATATTTTCATGTCTGGGGTTACAAAGCTAAAGTGAAACTGTATGATTCATTTATTAAGTAACTTGATTAGAAGACTATTAATGGTTACTTTGTTGGATGTTGTAACAGTTACAAAAGTAGTATATTTTATAATTTGACCCACACCACCAAGGTTACTGAAAAATCTTGTTTTGTTTATTGGTTGGATAATTGAAGTGAAAGACCATGTAATACCTTTCTTAGAGAGGTAGAAGTCGTTATTTCACTAGAACCATTGCTGGTTGAAAAAAACTGACCAGTACAACATATGATAAAATCGATAATGGAAGTTATAGAGTTTAATGCTTTTGTAATAGTAGAAAAGAATCAAGTCTTGTAAGCAAAATACCTTTGAGGAAATCCCAATGACTTGCAGACCAAGAACTACTAGTGACTATGTCGTATATTTGTAGGAGCACGAATTTAACCTCAGTGATGGAATTGATCTCACTAGTTTTCAAGATGTCATTTCAAACACTAATTTTTTAGAATGGATAGAGACTGTAAATGTTGGATTGTTTTGATGATCCATAATGATATGTGAGATTGTATAAAGTTATCTGTTAGTTGCAGATCTATTGGATATAAAAGGGTTTTTAAGACCAAAGGATACTTAAAAGATGGTTTAGAGGTATAAAGGCCATATTGGTGGCAAAGCGCCACATTTAGGAAGAACGTTTTGATTGTAGAATATTTTCTTATTTGTTTTAATTGAAGACTTGTTTCGAGCTGTTATGGCACTGGTGGCTCATTTTGACTTAGAGCTTGATCAGATGCGTGATAGCATTCTTGTATGGTGATCGGTTAGAAACTATGTGTGTTAACTAACCAGATGATTTTTAAGAGACGAGTAAAGAACACTTAATGTGTAAATTTAAAATATTCATATATACGATTTGAATAAAACATCTAGACAATGGTATTTCAAGGTAATTGAGATTATTGTATCTCTTAGGTTTAAGGAGATTGATGTAGATTGCGTGTTTATTTTAAGTTGGGTACAAGCATATTTGTGATTCTAGTCTTATGTTGATGATATTCTCTTTAAGAACAATGTTATGAGCCCTATGACTGAGATAAAACATATATTATCTATATATTTTGTATATGAAGGATTTTAATGATGCCTCTTTCATGCGGGACAAATGGATCCGTTAAGACAGATTTTGGAGTCTTCTTGGCTTATCTTAAAGATTATATGTTGAAAAAGTACTCAAAAGGTTCAATATATTTTATGTACTTTCTAAGTATTGCACCCTTTCAGAGGGGTGAGATTATTTCTAAAGTCCAATATCTTCAAAATAATATAAAGATTAAAATAGGTCTTGTATGCTTTCATTATTAGTAGCTTGTTATATGCTCAAGTATGTATGCACTTTGATATTGTTATTGGTTTAGTGTATTTAGGAGATACTTGAGTAATCTTGGTCAGAAATATTGGACTGTTTTGAAGAAAGTTATATAGTACCTATAAGGTACAAGGAATCTTTGTGCTGATCTATTGTAGATCTGGTAATTTGATTGTTGCAGGCTACCTTAACTCTGATTTTGTAAATTATCTAGATGATAGGATGTGGATGTCTAGAAACATCTTTATGATGATAGAAGGAGCTTTATCATGAAAACTATCGAGCAGTCAATTACAACAAGCTTTACTGTAGAGGTAGAATGTATCGCATGTTGTGAAGCCACTTGTGAGGCTAATTAGTTAAGGAATATAATATATGGATTCAAAATTGTAGAGAGCATATCTAAGACCTTAATCATATGTTGCAACAGTGTTGCCATAGTGAACTTCTCTTAAAATAATAGTGAAAGTACTACTCGTACAAGTATTTTAATATTAAGCATCAATTTGTTAAAGAGAAAAAATACGCAAGGATTATACATGTTGTCACAGATCGTATGCTTGCGGCTTCACTAACCAAAGGTTTAGGCGTTAAATTATTTGTGAACAAGTAATGATAATTAGTTTGGCTAGGCCTTTCGGTGTTTAGGATTAGTGAGAGTTTCATGTTTCTAATTGAAGCATTGTTATCTTGAGATTAGTGAAATGTTAATGATATTGCCATATGTTTCATATATATATATATACACACGTATATGACGTTGTTGATTATGTACATTTGTTCTATGACATATTGATGGAGACATTTAAACCCTGTCTTATTATTATGTTGAGATTTATTCTCATTTTAAGCATTTTGGACGGATCC
Source organism: Saraca asoca (assembly GCA_026873985.1). NCBI lineage: Eukaryota > Viridiplantae > Streptophyta > Magnoliopsida > Fabales > Fabaceae > Saraca > Saraca asoca. The sequence continues at coordinate 10,592 of JANHAO010013393.1, forward strand.
ATGGACCATTTCATAAAGATGTACATATAATCACATTTTGATGTGTATGTTTGGTTTTTCACACATTTCATATTATGTTTTGGTCGTTGGAACATAAGTATTTAATATATGTATGATATTAGCATCCCTATCGGATATGATGATTTGCATTATTTATAGTTGTAATAGTGTCATTGTTGTTATTATTGACATTTATCGTTGTGATCACATATTATAATCCAAGTTCTTGTTTATTAAACTGTATTGTTCAAGTGAGAAATTGTTAGAATTTTCCTAAGTGTACTACTACAGTTTGATTAAATCATTCGTTATTGGATTAAATGAATGTTACAATAACTAATTATTATAGGTCAATTAATAATGTGATCAAATTATTGGACTTGTAACGACACTTAGGCCATTGATAGACTTTAGAGGTATGAGTCTTGTCACTTGGCCAATGATGATGGGTCAGTTGGCCTATTAGGATTATAATAAGGCAGGTCCTTACTTATATTCTAATAGAGTTGTAATTGCCCCTATTGAGATTTTAGATATAATTTTCTCTTCCTTTTCTCTGCTAGGATTATGAGGAATAAACTTGCTAAAGAAGATTTTACTATAATGGATTATCGAGCAGCACCAAGTATGATTTCATTATTATTAATCAAATTTATATATACAGAAGATCTGATACTTTATAACATGATTCAATAGATTTGATAAATTGACTATTTTAATTTATCTAATTTATCCAATAATCCTTTCTTTCTATTACTTTTTCCCCTGCTATGTTACTGCTACTAATGTTTTGTCACTTTCAACACTCAGAGGAGTTCCTGAAGACAGATTTTGAACTTAGGTGCTTCTAATGCTTGCGGAAGACATGACTTTTAGACCTTAAGCTCAGCAGCACCACTCTATTATCAGGGAAGGAAAAAAAAAAAAAAACTATACTTTCGAATATACATATCTGAGATTGAATCTAAAATAAAATATCCTTTGACTTGCATATTAGTGGTTAAAAAACTGATCCTTTTTGTTTTATTTTATTTTATTTTATTTTTTACACTTGAAACTTTTTTTTTTTGGGCTTCACACTGCATTTGTTCATAGTATAGTTTCGTATTTTTATTTTTGGTTGAGGGAGTGGGAGGGGAAAAGCTGTGAAGGTTTCTGCACTTGTTGCTAGTATGTATGTTAAAAAATACTAGGTTATTCTTTGTGGCCCTGTGTGCTTAACATTGAAAATTCAAACTTGGCTTTCTCAGAGAACTCTTAGACCTTATCTCAATACAAAAGTCGAAAGTTTTAAATCCATATTATATTATTAGAAAGTCCCCCATAAGTCACTTTACATGCATATTTCGTTTGAAAATTGTCATCATACTGATTAGCTTTGATCTAACTGATCTCACTTCAAGAAGCACAATTTTCTCTGCATGAGATTCTTGTTTTGAGTGAAATGAGAACCTTCATCCACAAGGATCTTCATTCCTTCTGTTGTGTTTATTATGCTGCAATTTCGATGTTACGCTAAAATATCTTACAATTAGAATTAAAAGAACAAATGAGCTTCATTTCGTGGCACTGCCTGACGTCCCATAGGCATGTTGCTAAGGGTGGCATAACTGAAGCGGAATTGGTGCTTGTGGGTCGTTTCCTGCTTGGATACCATATGGAATAAATTCATTTCTGCTTGTTGAAGCCACGTTTGTTGTGCCATAAACCTGAGACATCAGGCCACATTGTTAAGCAGGTTGGATTTCTTACATCATATTTTTAGCCTTAATAAACATGTTTAATGTCTCGTCTAAATTTTATTGATGCCTCTTAAGGGTTTAACCAAGTTATACTACCTTCTTGTGTAGTTGTGTGTTTTCTTGTTGAATGAGATTTACCTTCTTATAGAGATTCACATTTTCCTGATGAATAAGGTTTCCCTGCATTTAAGGAAAAGAGTCAGTTTAGTGTTTAAACGCTTCCTGAGGTCACTCTTGTGAAGATCACCACGTAAAGGTACCTTTCGATTCAGCTCTCTGATTTCCTCTGTTAGAATTTGTTCCTGCAGAAGTTGTTTAAGCTTGTTAATTGCTTGCAAGTGCTTAAAGGCCATAATGCGATTGATCAAAAGCATTTATGTTAAATTACAATATAAAGAGACATTTCTGGATGGCAGGAATTTTATTTTAAAATGTAATTGACCTTTTTCATGCGAACATCTCGGAGACTCATATCAAGTTGATTCTCTAGATCTTGTAGGTTTGCAACGCTCAAACCATAAAGCTGTTCCCCCATCAGTTTCCTGTCATAGTGTCATTGGTGTAAGTGCTCTCATACATAGAACTTTTTTTGATAGGAAAAGAGAATTTTATTGAAGGAAGAAGGATAATACAAAAGAGAGGATAAGCTTGTTATAAAAAATTCTGGTATAGTTCTAAAAGTTCTAAAACAAAAGAGCAGCAGAAGATAAAGTGAAAGAAAATGGATTGTATTTATTCTGAGATCTGAATTTTGATTATATTCATTTAATGGACTTATATAGCCTCTATATATATAGTGTAACATTCATGAACTAGAAACTAGAAAGTCCTAAGTCTAGAGTAAATAAATTGTGCCTTTTATTATGGAAGTAACTCCTAATTATTGTAGTGCCCGAATTTATGGACTTAACTCATGACTCTTGAAATTTATGAATTAAATTCTAATACCCCCTCTTGATTCTGAATATTCTACAATGCCAAGCTTCCGTCGAAAGAAAAGAAACTTGTCTTGAGAAATTGATTTTGTAGAATTATCAGCCAATTGGTCTTTAGTCTTGCAAAACTTGAGCTCAATCTCTTCTTCTTCAACCTGCTTTATAATGAAATGAAACCTGAGCTTAATGTGTTTGGTGTGGTTATGGAAGACAGGATTCTTTGTCATAGTAATACTAGACATGTTGTCACAAAAGATTGTAGTGGGGGAGTCTTGGTCTTGCTTCATATCCTTCAAAATTCTTCTTAGCAAAATAGCTTCACATGCTGCACTAGTAGCAGTAGTGTATTTAGCTTCACCTGAAGATAAAGCAATGGTTTTTTGCTTCTTAGATGACCATGAGACAGCCTTGCTTACTAAGAAAAATAAGTAACCTGAAGTGCTTTTTCTATCATCAATTGAACCAGCCCAATCATTGTCAGTGTAACCAATCAGCTTGCTGTCTTCTTTTGCTTGGTATAAAATAGCATAGCTTTTAGTGCCTTTGGCATATCTTAAAATCCTCTTGGCTGCTGCATAGTGATGCTTGCTAGGGTCACTCATAAACCAAGATATAAATAATGCTAACAGCATAGACAATATCAGGCCTTATATTAGTGAGGTAAATGAGCGAATCTACAAGCTTTTTGTGTAATGTCTGATCTGCCTTCTCCTTGCCATCATCTTTTGAAAGCTTCTCATTAACACTCATGGGAGTAGGTGCTGGTTTGCATTCTGCCATTCAAAACTTCTTCAATAAATCTATAACATACTTCTCTTGAGAAAGAAAAATTCTCCCATGTTCTTGTTTCACTTGCATGCCAAGAAAATACTTCATAAGGCCTAAATCTGTCATCTCATACTGATACATCATGGCCTTTTTGAATTCTTCTATCAAAACTCCATTATTTCCCATATAAATTAAATCACCAACATATAAGCAAAGAATTAGAAAGTCATGAGAACCATGAGCTTTGATGTAAAGAAAGGGCTTGCTTGGACTTCTTTTGAATCTACTTCACTGAAAATAGTGATCAATCTTGCGATTCCAAGCTCTTGGAGCTTGTTTTAGGCCATATAAGGCCTTTTGAAGGCAATGCACCTTATTTTCATGCCCTTGAACCTCATAGCCTTGTGGCTGCTCCACATATACTTCTTCTTCAAGTTCTCCATTGAGAAATGCTGATTTTACATCCAAGTGATGGATTAAAAACTTCATTTGCGCAGCAAGAGTAAGAAAGGTTCTTATGGTCTCCATTCTAGCAACAAGAGCAAAGGTTTCATTGAAGTCTTCTCTGGGTTGTTGTGTGTATCCCTTTGCTACAAGTCGTGCTTTGTGTTTTTGAAAAGAGTCATCTTCATTAAATTTTGATTTGAGCACCCATTTCAAGCCAACAATCTTCTTGTTTTTGGGTTTCTCAACAAGCGCCCAAGTTTTATTCTTCACATTCATCTTCATCTCTTCATCCAGAGCATTCCTCCATGCTTCTTCCTTTGATGCTTCTTCAAAGCTTTATGGCTCAAAAGCAATGAAAGCAACATTATTATAAAGCCCGTGCAAAGGCCTGGTCTTTCTAAGAGGTGAGTCAGAAGTTAACTCAATTGTAAATTCTGGTTCTGATTCAGCTTCAGCAAATAATTCAGGTGCTGACTTGTCATTTTGAGCTTGATGATTCCTCCCAAAACTTCTAAAAGTGTCTACAGCTACATGAGTTCCTCCACTCTTGTGCTCTAAAGACTTTCTTTCATCAAAAATCACATCTCTAGAGACAACAAACTTCTTGGAGATAGAATTGTAGCAGTGGAAGCCTTTTGATTCATCACTATAACCAAGAAAAATGATTCTTTCACCCTTCTTATCAAGCTTCTCTCTGCTTGGGGATGAACATAGTAATTGGCCATGCAACCAAAGACTTTAAAGTGATCAATCTTTTGTTTCCTCTTGTGCCATGCTTCATAAGGTGTTTGGTTGGTGAGAGCTTTTGTTGGTGACCTATTAAGAAGATAAAAAACTGTGTTAACAGCCTCGGCCTAATAGTTGTTAGGAAGTCCTTTGGCTTTTGTCGTACTCCTTGCCATTTCAGCAAGGCTTCTATTCTTCCTTGTAGCCATGCCATCTTCTAATAACAAAAAGTTGCCTTAGAATGCCTTTTGCTTTGCAATAATCCATGAAGGGCTTGTAAATGAGCTCTCCACCGTGATTAGTTCTTAATGTTTTGATCTTCAGCTCACTTTGTCTCTCTACTAGAGCCATAAACTCCAAAAAATTTGAGAAAGCATTTGATTTATGCTCAAGAAAATAAACCCACATCATTCTAGAATAGTTATCAACAAAGAGCAAGAAATACCTGTCACCAAGTGATGGAGTTATTGTAGGTCCCCAAAGATCTGCATGGCTCTCCAAAATGAAGTTAGAAAAGACAATCTATGCATCTTGCCATAGATACATCCTTCACATACATAATGACTGATCTTTATTGAGAGAAGGCCAATCACCATCTCCTTTTGTTGTAGCTCCTTCAAACTTTGATAATTCAAGTGGCCATATCTACAATGCCATAGCAAAGACTCAT
>JANHAO010013394.1:0-15877 GCA_026873985.1 Saraca asoca
TACCGATGGAGGGAGGACGCGTGGACTCCTAAAGTGACCGAAGAAATCAAAGACTTCCGCTGTGCAAGGAGCTGGATTAAAGGTTAGTTTAATTCTCTCTTGTATTTATTTAATTGAAACCTCTACACAAGGGATTTCTGGGGGATTAGGTTCGGTCAAGGGAGGGTTCTTCTGAATAAAAATTTTGAAATTTCCCCTTGTTTCTGCACCTAATCTTACATACTGGTCATGGTAGTATACACCTGGGAGCACACACTACTTCTAGGGAATCTATTAATTCGATCACTAAAAGTAGTCTAGCCCATGTAATAAAAATAAGCATAAGATAAGATATTATTTGTTAGATAGAATATATATGTTTAGATGTTAATTTAGAAATGACGCTTATACTTACTAGTGGATAAGGGAAATCATAGAATGATGAGACTACATTTTGGATGCAAGTTAGAGTTGGATGATATGGATAATGATGATGAATGCAATAGAAAGGTATAGATGGTAAAAGGTGAAACTAACCCCAAGAGTGAGAGTAGGGTAAAAGGACGATATTACCTTTAGTTATTACGGAAGTAAAAAAGATTGGTATACCCCTAAGCAAGGGAGGTATACCCCATGCAACACAAGTAGCAAGGAGTTTAGAAAATTACAATTAATGGAACCTAGTTGAAAAGACAAGAGTACCCCTAATCCTAAATAATAGAGTTAAGTTGGACAAAATTTATTCTAAGTTTAAGTTAGAAGAATGAGGAAGAAAAAAGGTAAAGAAAAAGAAAATGATCAACTACAAGCTAATGCCTAATTAAAGACACAAGTAATTGATAGATCCTTAGTGAATGGTCAACTAGGCCAAGCTAGTAGCCTATATAAGACTTGCACCCTCATTTCCTCATTTCACACCTAGTCTTATCTCAAAGCTCTCCTAAAATTCTATAATCTTTCTCTTTTAGTGTCAAACCCTAGTGAAGCCTTACTCAATTTCCCTCATAAAACCTCAAACTCTCCCAAAATGGTCATACAAGCTACAATCAACTGCAATCCTATTTTATTCCTCAACCTAAGCACTACTCACAAGTACAAGTAGTTAATAGGAACTAGGGATGTTTTGCAGGTGAGGTACGCTAGTTCTGGTACTTATTCATTCTTTCATATGAACTAAGTCTTGCAACCATTAAAGCATCAACAATGGCTACAATTCATGGTATGTGACAACATCTACCGTCAAATACTTCTATGCTAATTTGTGTAAAGTATTGAATAGTCTATTGGCATTGCTTTCATATGTGTAAGGGAAGAGGATCGCCTTATCCATAGCCACCATCTGATAGATGTTCAGATGCCAAGATGAAGGAATTATAGTTTAGAAGGTGGGATAGGTCACTGATGGAGAAATCACTAAGGCCCTGCTCAACCATGAAGATTGGCAAAGATAACATTAAACTACCTAAACTAATAGCAATGGTGAGTCCAAGTCAAACTACAAAGATTGGAGATTAATTCAATGCATTAACAATAGAAAACATAGGGGCCTATGATTAACGAAATAGAAACTAAAATTAAAAAACTGTATCAACATAGGTAAACAGAATCAAAGATCAAAAAAGAAATGAAATAAGAAAAGTTTTAATTCAAGGGATTCTTGCATTCAATTTAATAACTGATCATTGATACAAATATTTCACTTCCTCTTTGACCGCTTAGCTAAGAATCAAATAAGGGCCAACACCTAATCAATTCTTGCCAATTTTCCTCTAATTTGGCTAACCAAGCTCAGTACTAGATTAACCCTTGTTACTGAATTGATTAAAGCCCAACACTTTAACCAATTCATCATTAGCATTAGGACCCAGTAGAAAATTCATTAATTACCATCAGTTCTCCAGGATAATTAGCCCACACCCATGCATAATCAAAAACCCTAGTGTTACTTAAGCCAAACAACCATAAACAAAATTGATTATAAAAATTTAGCTAGCAGTAAATCACAATGAGTAATTAATTAATTGGCACTATTAATCAATCATCCAAAGTAGTTAATGGCATTAAAAATAGAGAACCAAGGAAATCAAATTAGGAAGAAATTAACCATAGAAGAAAATCTTATAATCAACAAAAGAATTGAAGTAGAATTTCCTTTAGATTGAAAGAAAAGATTAAATATACATCACAAAAGAAATAAAAAGAAAAGAAAAGAAAAGACCCAAAAAACACTAGTGTTCTTGCCCTAAGAGAGATCATCCTTTATTATAAAAGTGAGATAAATTGAAAAGGTTTTGAAATGACTACTGAATTCATGTATTTATGCTCTACACTTTTCTTTTCACTTTGACTGCAGATTAGGGTTAGATAGCTGCACAATTGGACCTAGCTCTCTTATAGAAATTGTAGCCCTATCTCTTAACAACCTAATGGCACTAGATTTTGTTAAAAATCTGATCTCTAGCTTAACTTATATGCAAAAAAAAACAAAATAGTTTTGCAATGCAGTCTAACCTGTAATAGAGTTCATCACTTAGATCCACAACCTTAAAACTTATTCAAAATGGTGTGTTTTGACCTTGAGCACTTCATGAAAGTTGAATTGGTGGATTTTAGCTATCCAATGGATTTAGGTTTCCACCAAATTGTGGTCTAAAGTTCCAGATATGGTCAAAATACCAAGATTGGTTCTGTCTCAATAGGTTAGCACTCTATTTTGGATTTTAGGCTGAATTTAGCCCTTTACATTGGACTTCAGACTCTTCATGACATTTGTAGAGCATCCTTTTAGCTTTCCAAAGACCTAAGAATAACCCAAGACTGAAATCCAAAACTCCAAATACACCTAAAAACCTAAAACAGTGTCAAATTACCAAATTGATTTAATTAAGCACAAAATTTGACCAAACCAAAACATCAATCACAAGTATCCAATTTAGAACATAAATTTGATAAAAGACTATATATAGAAAGGATATAAATTATGTATAAATTATGCTCATCAATTATCGATGGGGAAATCACTAAATGTCCGAGTAGAACATATATTCTTGACATTCCCTTAGTTTCTAAGGCTTTGCATAACTTTATCATTCATGTCATCCCACCCCAAGGAGGACATAAATCCAAGTTCACTTACATCGAGATGCACATGCTTTCACATCTCTGAGCTGAACATCTCTTTAACCTTCCTTACATAATTCTAAGCCATATGTTATCAGTGGCACTTAGTCTATACTAGAACTCCTTACCATATGGGCCAATCCTTATGACGATCTTCCAAGCATAAGGTGTGACTTGGGATAGTTTGATTCAACCTATCCTAAGTCGATGTTGATCAATATGTTCCAAAACTTGAGATATAAACATATGGATAGCAACCGGGTACTGGATGTGAGACTGAAAGTAGAGAAGGCAATATGCAAATGAGATAGAAAAGAAGTTGGACAGGGTAGTTGATCAAGGATAGGCCGACCTAACCGTAGAATCCTCCAAAGTTAGTATTGATATGAGGAAAAACTATGTAGAGATACCTCAAGTAGGATGTATGATCGAAGAGCTATATGAGCTTATACAGCACATAAGCACAAGCATCAATCACCACCTGGGTCACATTGAGCAAAGGATGAACACCTTGGAGGGTAAGGTGGATCAGTTGTGTGATTCCTTCTATGTGGAAGATAAGAAGTGTTAGATAACAAGTAGCTTAAAATACGGTAGGGCTAGCAGAGCCTTTTTATTCTTTGTTTGATAATGATGTGCATGGCTAGGGTCATGTAAGTAATATTTTTTATGATAATGACATTTCCAAGTGGAACTAATGTTCGATTTTCCTTTGAGAATTTTGATATGTATTTAAATTTTATTTTTCTTTCTCAATTATGTGAATTTCTTTATGCTTTGAGTCAAATGCAAACTTGCATGAGAAAGAAATCCTACAAAATAGGAATAGTAAGAATCATGGTAGTGTCAATTAAAATAGAATAAGATAAGATATGAAATGATAAAAAAAAATAATGTAATATGTTTAATTGTGAAATACCACTTAGGGACTCCCATGAGGCATAGCATTAACCTAGCTAATAAAGCTACTCTAAAAGGGATCTATATGTGTTTTAATGGATTTTATGTTTGAACTATGTGATGTGATGTGTTAGATACACATAAGAATGTGAAAGCAGACTGAGTAGAAGATGAATAACTTATTATGAACTTATTTTACATGTGTTTGAATAAACATCTAGTTTAGCTAATATACTTCATTAAAAAAAAAAGAATAGATTTATGGTAATTAGGAATTGCATGAGAGTAAGAATGATGGAATAGACATTAACACATGATAAAAAGAAACAAACATAAGCAAAAGATTGACTAGAAAGCACAAATCAACATATTCATGATAAGAGAGAGGATTTTAAGTAATGATAAGGAGAAGGATTTGAACATAGGGTAGCAGTAACAATAGGGAATCCATATAGAATAAGTTAAGTGCCAAGTATGCTAAGAGTGAAATGATGATCATGAAACAAGAATAAGGAATAGTTAAGATATAACATGAAGAGATCTAATTGAACGATGAGAATCAAGGAAGATAATGAACACCATAGTAGTTAAGATAGGATCAGGGTAGCACAATGAAAGTATGATGGATACCATAATGTGAAGGTAGGTTAATACGAACAAAAAGGATCAAAGACGAGCAAGCAAAAAGGCTAGAATGAAAAGGATACAAACAAGATATGACTAAGGATATGGATAAAGGTCAATTAGTGATAAGGAACAAAGAATAAAGGAACAGTTGAAAGCATGACACAGAGATCAAAGATGTTATAACAAGTCATATAGTCAAGTTAAGATAGGAACAAACCCCTAAAACTGTGAATGTGCACAAAGGGCAATTTGAGGGTAAATTGTCTTAAGAGGGAGAATTTATAACACCCCCTTAGGGTTAACCTGATTAGACTCGAACATAGGTCTAGAAGGGTGGCTAGTTGACTATGGGCTCAATCCTCAAGGGTGAACTCGCTAGCTAACCGAGGCTAAGATCAATACTAGAGATAAACTCGAGCATTGTAGGTCTCGATAGGTTTGATATATCAAGTGAGTGGGATTCTACCCTTTTGACTCCCTTTTCATATAAAGTATTATTTTGAAAATATCCCCAAATGTTTTTAATATTAGAAATTAGGAATGTGGCCAGGAAATTTAAATTAGGCCTAAATGAATGTAGGAATGATGATGATTTATTGTTAAACCTGTAGAGGTCAAAGATTATGGATTAGACTACAAAGGGACCTGGAATGTAAATTTCTTATGAATTCATGTATGGGCCAAAATTTATATGAAGACTATAACTACAAGATCAAATTTAGGAATTGTTTTCTTACCTGGCTATACGATTGGTTAATTAATTAATTGAATGTATGTATGAATGCAATGGGTCAAGATATGGAAAATTAGTAGCAAATATAAGTTGTGGATTAATTTAAGGATCCCAGCTTTGTATATGTATACGAGCATAAAATGATCAGGACCTATGAATTTTAAGAACATCATTAAAACTTAGTTTATGTTTATAAGATTACATTTCTTCAAAATCATTATGACTCAAGTTTTCCAAAGTTTTATTAGCCAAAAAATTATTTACTAGAAATGCTTTTATGTGAATTGTTTATTAGTATTTAGGAATTGTTTTCCTACCTAATTCAAGGATTACTGCAAAACATCAAGATTTTGAAATGGAAGTGGGATACCATCACCAAGGATTTTATTATGGGACTCCCCAAGTCTTCAAAAAGGCATGATTTGATATAGGTTATCATTGATAGGTTGACTAAGACAACCCATTTTCTCCTAATTAATACCACTTGCAACATAGAATAATACACCAAAATCTTCTTGAATGAGATAGTGTCACTACATGGAGTGCTTATCAAATCCATATCAGATAGAGGGATCTAGTTCACTTCCCAATTTTGACAAAATTTCTAGGAGGATTTAAGCACGCAACTGAAATTCAGTTTGACATTTCACCCTCAGACAAATTGATAGTTTAAGCAAATCATTTGAATTTTAGAGGACATGTTGAAATCATGTGTCCTAGAGTTTTCAGGGAGCCAGATGAAAAAATTACCTCTCATAGAGTTTGTGTACAACAAGAGCTTCTATACTAATATTTAGATTGCACCTTTCGAGGCCCTATATGGAAGGAAGTTTCGGATACCAGTTGGATGGTTTAGGATAGGAGAAAGTGTCATCATAGGACAAGAATTGGTTTAGGATGCATTAGAGAAAGTGCAGGTCATATGAGACTAACTTCTAACACCCTAAAGTACGCAAAAGGCTTATCCAAAAATGAGAAGATGCCCACTTAAATTTTTGGAAGGGGATCAATTCTTCCTAAAAATATCTTCTACTAGATAAACAATGCATTTTGAAAAGTAAGGAAAGCTTAGCCGTCATTTCATAGGCCCGTATACTATACTTAAGCATATAGGAGCAATAACCTATCACTTAGACTTACATCTAAAGTTGGATGGCATCCATCCTATTTTCTATATGTTTATGCTTTGGAAGTATATACTTAATGAGAGTCATGTACTTCCCTAGATTCCTATGATCTAAGACCAAAAATGATTTATGAAATCAGGCTAATGGCCATACTCGATAGACAATTAAAATGACTATGATAAAAGAATGTTTCACCAGTTAAAGTCCTATGTGATATAAGTGGAAAGGTAGATATCACTTAAGAAGTGGAATCAGCTATGCATATAAAAAATCTAGATTTCTTGGATAAGTAATTTGTGTTTTCTACAATGACCTTTTAGAAGGAAGTATGCATACAGGCACCACTAATATTGTGTATGATAGCATAATAGGATCATTAGTTTAATATAAGGGTTGAATGTGCTATATGTTTAAGGAATTGGAACCGAAAATTCGAGGACAAATTGTCTAAAGGGGACAATTTGTAACATCCCTTGTGAAGAAGACTAGACTAGGTTAAGCTAAACTACCACAAAATGAATTGGTGTAAATTTCATAACTCAAAACCCGAGCTGAGGAAGGCTAACAAGGTGGATTGGACTAGGGTTTTGGGCTAAAAAAGACATCGGGAACTAAGTCAACCTATTGATTGGTTCAGAGAAGTGGTCGACCAATTAGTACAGTCTTACAAGGTTGATTGGCCATGCACGTACAGGTTAACTACATGCCTTTACGAGCCTATACAAAGGGTGGCCCTTGTGACATTTTCCATAATCATCATTTACAATTGAGTAGCTCCCAAAGAGTGTTACATAACCAAAAAAGGTTCTGATTTACACTCTACAAGGTGTGAACCTAAAGTAAAGGTTTCAGTCTAAAAATGTCAAATTATTTTCTTAAGTTCTTTTTCTTCCTTAGTCTTTGATTTCCTTTTGATTGTTGTAGTTACCCCAATAGTCAAAGGCTCAGGTCAAAACTAGGAAAAAGGCTTCAAAGTTAGGTTTAAGAAATTTCCCTCCTACCAAGGTAAGTGTAGTTTTCTACTTTTCCTGGCTCCATCTTAATTACTAAGTTATCAATTTTGAAATTAGCATAAAATATTTTTGTATATGAGGATGTTTAGAAAAAAGAATTAGATAAATGTTAAAAGCCTAATAATTAATTAGAATGATTAAGGATGTTTGTTTATGTGCTAAGTACATGCATGCTAGGGTTGGGAAGACTTAGCCATGAGTTAGATTTAATGCTTCCATAATTAATTTATTATATGGTAAAAGCCAATATAGAATCAAGTTAATAGTCAGCTAATAAGATAGGAAAAGGGTAAGAGAAATATAGTTAGCTACAAGAAAGTTCAAAGAATGAATGTGATTGTCAACTGACATAACAAGTGGACATTGGAGGACCGATGTGTACTAGGAAATATATTTATGTGGTCACCATGTGATAAGGGGTCATAGGAAAGATGTGATCACCCATACGATAAGGGCTTATAGGATAAATATGGTCCCCTATGCAACAAAGGCCATAGGATCAGGTGCAATCAGGCACAAATTTTTAGAAATGTTATGTAAGGTCTTAAGGGACATTTAAGTTTTAGGTTTTAAATTTAGTAGACACCCCTCCTACCAATGATCCAATGTATTGATATAATTTCTATGTTTGTTTTGCAGAGACAACAACAGAGGCTTTGCTTAACATTAGGAATATGTTATGACAAGTTATGCATAGCCTTTCAAAATGATCATTTTCCAAAGGAAGTTATAATTTTATGAATAAAATGATGCTTGATTATGTATATATATATATATATATATGTGTGTGTGTGTGTGTGTGTGTGTGTGTGTGTGTGTTAACATTGATATGCTATACAAAGCTTATGGCCAAAACTGTTATCCACCCAAAGAAGGGTAGAAACCGTCATTTTATTGAGTACTATGGTTGTACTCACTCCTCATTTTTAACATTTTTCAAATACTCAATGTTTCAAAAATCTTGATGAGGTAGGACCCCCTCCTTCTTACTAAAGGTAAGAAGCAAGTTCAACATGTATGTTTATCATAGTAGAAAGCTAGCAACCAAGCAAGTTGACCCTATTATTTACAAGTCATGAATTTTCCATATAATTTCATTGTTTCAGTTTATTTGTGTTTTCACTGCAAATGATTTCTTTAGCTATAATTTTGAATTAAATTACGCACATTATTATTAAATCTTACTCAAGAATTTAATAAAGGATTTTATTTGCATACGAGTTATAAGCTATGGGTTCGTGGGTCACCCACTGTTGATCCATGTCAATCACATTTCTCTAGAATTGGGGATTTGGCAAAGTTGCATCATCAATGGTTTGAAGAAGGACTGGTATGAAGGTGCTAATTTGCAATGACAAAGGTGAACCAGCAAACACAACAATAAAGTTTTTAAAAATGTACCTTGATAGTAATGAACCAGTTCTTTATTAAGCATTTTTGGATATCATCTATGTATGTTAACTCATGATGTAAGATTATTTCTAATTTATTTTTTATTTGCTCTTGAGACATTTAATTTATTTATATCATATTCATATTATAATAATCCTTAAGGTTAACCTGACTGGATTCCAACACGAGTAAGGAAGGGTAACCATTTAACTACAGGTTCAGTCTCTAAGGGTGGATTGGGTGGTTGACCGGATCTTAAGAGGCAATTGACCACCCCATACGGTCCCATGAGGTTGACCAATTGTGCTTAACAGAACGACCTAACACTACCCAAGCCTATGCTCTGTCCTTTCAAAAGCAGAAAATAATGTAATCTTTATCTTCATCCGTAGAAAGTTGGCAACTCGAATAGTTGTTCTGATTTCTAGTTGAAATCCGTTCATGATTTCTTTCCAAATGATTGTTTAGATGTCTTAAACTCTATGTAGAGCTCCCAATCCAATCCCAATCTAATGTATATGTACAATTTTTTTTAAAAAAAAAAAGCAATTCACGATGCCAACGTTAGACAAACGTTTTAATTCCTTTTCATTCATTGGACATACATCATAATTATAGTAAATTACTCAAAAAAAAATTAAAAAAAGAAAAAGAAGAAGATAAATTTAACTTATACTAGGAATGCAAAAGAACATGTACTACTATTGCCTTTCGAGAAATCAGAGTCCTTTGATTCATTTTTAATATACATGATCATCTCTTTTTCCACGTTCTATATTGAAAGAAAGCATTGTATTGAAACAATAAAAATATATAATTTGGTTGGTGATAATATGCACATGTCACAAGAGCAGATTATCGCATTTCTTGTTGGGTTCATGTTCAGACACAATGTGCAAATTCCACATTCGTATCAAATTTAAAGTGTAGAATTGTTGATTTCGAGTGTTGTGTCTAAACATCAGTTGTAGCAGGCGGACATAACCCACGCAATTATGTGGTAGAAATTAAAGGTAGGCAATTTACCTCATTGAAAAGGTTGATACAGTCTTGATCATGTTGATTTGCATCTGCTCTTTCTTCCTACATGTTCCTTTTACCAAATAATTTTTAGACACAAACAAATATATTATATGTATATGTATCATCATCATCGTTAAGATTGTGTTGAAATGATTGTATATGAATCTATAAAGAAAAATTATTATTATATGTCCATAAATCATTTATTTGTGTATATATATATATATATCATCGCAATCATCAACATTAATATTTAGATTGTGTTGAAATGATTGTATATAAATCAATTATATGTATATATATCATCATTATCAGTTAAGACCTGTTCACGGTTCTTGTTCATCAAAAAATGATTGTGTTGTACCTTATGATTCACTGGCCTTGAATTTCTGGGCTTTGGATTCAGAAGTTCAAAATGGATAGTCTTGTCATCTTTCACAATATCAAATGCTCTATCCTCTCTAAAGCAGAAAGTGATGTAACCTTCATTTTCATCTGCAGAATGTTGGCAACTTGAATATTCGTTCCGATTTCTAGTTGAAATCCGTTCGTTATTTCTTTCCAAATGATTGTTTAGATGTCTTAAACTCTCTGAACGTGGCATTTTCATAATGTTTACAATCCAATTCCAATCTAATCTATATGTATAATTTCAAAAAAAAAAAAAGAAAAACAAACCAATTCACGATGCCAACGTTAGACAAACATTCTAATTTCTCTTCATTCATTGGACACATCATAATTACAGTAAATTACTCCAAAAAAATAAAAAAAAGATAAAGATAAAGATAAAGATAAATTTAACTTATACTAGGAATGCAAAAGAACATGTACTACTATTGCCTTCGGAGAAATCAAAGTCCCTTGATTCATTTTTAATATACATGATCATCCTTTTTTCCACGTCCTATACTGAAAGAAAAGTATCTTATTAAAAGAATGAATGTATATAATTTGGTTAGGATCATCATATACACATGTCACAAGAGTAGATTATCGCATTGCATGTTGGGTTCATGTTTAGACACAATGTGCAAGTTCCACATTCATATCAAATTTAAGGTGTAGAATTGTTGCTTTGGAGTGTTGTGTCTAAACATTAGCTGTAGTAGGCAGGCATAACCGCATTTATGTGGTAAAAATTGAAGGTAGGCAATTTACCTCATTTAGAAGGTTGATACAATCTTGATCAATTATATGTATATATATTAAGATTGTGTTGAAATGATTGTATATAAACATAATAAAAAAATCACTATCATATGTATATAAATCAATTATATGTATATATGTCTTCGTTATCAATTAAGATCTGCTCACAATTCTTGTTCATTAAGAAATGATTGTGTTATACCTTATGATTCACAGGCCATGAACTTCTGGGCTTTGGATTCAAAAGTTCAAAATGGACAGTAGTCTTGTCATCTTTCACAATATCAAATGCTCTCTCTTTTCTAAAGCAAAACATGTAGTGTTCATCTTTATCCGCAGAATGTTAGCAACTTGAATATTCGTTTCGATTTCTAGTTGAAATCCGTTCGTTATTTCTTTTCAAATTAATGTTTAGATGTCTTAAACTCTCTGAACATGGCATTTTCATAGTGTTCGCAATCCAATCTCAATCTAATCTATATGTATAATTACAAAACAAAAAACAAAGAAAAAGCAAACCAATTCATGATGCCAACGTTAGACAAGCAATCTAATTTCTCTTCATTCATTGGACAAATATCATAATTACAGCTCCAAAAAAAAAGGGAAAAAGAAGAAGATATACTTAACGCTTACTGGGAATACAAAAGAACATGCACTACTATTGCCTTCTGAGAAATCAAAGTCCCTTTATTCATTTTTAATATACATAATCATCTCTTTTTCCACGTCCTATATTGAAAGAAAAGGATTAAAACAATGAATATATATAATTTGGATGGTCATCATCATATACACATGTCACAAAAGCAGATTATCGCATTGCTTGTTGGGTTCATGTTTAGACACAATGTGCAAGTTCCACATTCATATCAAATTGAAGGTGTTGAATTGTTGGTTTCGAGTGTTGTGTCTGAACATTAGTTGTAGCAAGCAGACATAACCCCAGCATTTATGTTGTAGAAATTAAAGGCAGGCAATTTACCTTATTCAGAAGGCTGATACAATCTTGATCATGTTGATTTGCATTTGATCTTTCTTCCCATGTGTTCCTTTTCCTAAATAATTTGTAGACACAAACAAATCAATTATATGTATATATATCATCATCATTAAGATTGTGTTCAAATGATTGTATATTAATCTGTGGAGAAAAATTACTA
Source organism: Saraca asoca (assembly GCA_026873985.1). Lineage (NCBI taxonomy): Eukaryota > Viridiplantae > Streptophyta > Magnoliopsida > Fabales > Fabaceae > Saraca > Saraca asoca. The sequence goes on from JANHAO010013394.1 coordinate 12,230, forward strand.
TTATATGTACACAAATCAATTCTTTATATATATATATATATATCATCATCATCAATATTTAGATCGTGTTGAAATTCTTAGCATTTTTGGTGTGTTAGTATAGTGTAATAGATTTGTTTTTCTTTTCACACTTTTTGTTATGCTATTCTGCCTTCTATTATACAGTTAGGCATAGGTAGTTTCTTTCTATTTTGTTGAGTTATACTTCACTTTTTTAGCAAGAAAGCAGAGTCCTCTGCTATATAAGTTTATGTAATTCATTCAGATGAATAATGAGAGCAAAATATTTAGTATATGCATTTTCCATTCTTAATATGGTATCAAAACACCATCCTTCTGCTGCTTCCTCACGGTGATAATGGTGCGAGGTGGGCAGAACAATAACAATAACAAGTTCCAACCTTTCGCACCTTCGTTTTTCATCTATCAGTTCCATGTTTTCACCCGAGTCTTTCAATAACAATTGGAATCCGTATTTCCTATAGAATGGTGACCATCTTGGTCTTGCTCTTGTTTCACATCCTTTTACCGGCACTAACTATAATACATGAAGCCGTGCTATGCTCATGGCCTTAAATGCCAAGAATAAGGCTGGTTTTGTTGATGGATCAATTCCGAAACCATCATCTGCAGATCCTCTTGCTAGCGCTTGGTCCCGCTGTAACAACATGGTTACATCATGGATTCTCAATGCAACTTCAAAGGAAATAGCAGATAGTCTACTCTATTTAGATAGTACACAAGCTGTTTGGTCTGATTTATATGATTGATTCTGACAAAGTAATGCTCCATGGATTTTCCAAATTAAACAACAGCTCCACAGACTAGCTCAAGGATCTCTCGACCTCAATAGTTATTATACACAGTTGAAAATTCTCTGGGACAAGCTCAAACATTTTCAGCTCGTTCCTGATTGTAATTGTGGCAGTATGAAAGCTTGGATAGAATTTCAAGAACAAGAATATTTGATGCAATTTTTGATGGGTCTAAATGAATCATATCATGTAATACAAGGTCAGATCTTGATGCTTGATCCCTTACCTTTAATATGTAAGGCCTTCAATTTAGTTGTTCAGGAAGAATGACAACGAACTATTGTATCTTTATCTTCATTAGCCCTAGCTAAATTGATGGCATTTCATACATCTACAGCTCCTCTTTCTGCTACTGCAGTTTCATCTCAAGGCAAGCCTAAACGTGATTAACCACAATGTTCTCATTATGGACTTCTGGGACATATAGTAGATCATTGTTACAAAATCCATGGATATCCACCCGGTCACAAGTCAAGATCAAAATCTCAGTCTAATTCCTCAATGGCAGCAAACTCAATATCAGCGAGCTCTAATCCCTCAATGGCAGCGAGCTCAATAGCAGTAAGCTCTAATTCCCCTTTCGCAGCCATGAGTTCCACTTTGCCACAAAATACTTTGCCAACCTCTTTGTCGAATGATCAAGTACAGCAACTCATTACCTACCTCAGCTCGCAATTAACTCATAATACCACTCCTGATATTTGATATGCTGTTGACCCTTCAATCTTGAATGTTTATGGTAATTCCTTTTCTGCTTTCTCATTTTCTCACCATCTTAGTCCTCCTGATGCTTGGGTGATTGACACAGGTGCTACACATCATGTCTGTTGTAATTTATCTATTTTCCCACACTCTAGTTTAGTTCACAACACTTCTATTACTTTACCCAATGGTGAAACTGTTAGTATTGATAGAATAGGATCTATGGCATTATTTGATAATTTGATTATGCATAATGTGCTTTTTGTTGCTCAATTTGGTTTTAATCTTCGTAGTGTTAGCTCTCTCACACTTAGTTACAATTGTTGTGTTGATTTCATTTTTGATTCGCGTGTGATTCGGGACCTCACTCAAGGTGAAATGACAAAAAGTGATATATGGCATTCTAGACTTAGACACTACTATTTGTAATTTGTTTCTTTCAAACACTGAAATGACAAAAAGTGATATATGGCATTTTAGACTTGGCTACCCATCTCATGTAAAAATTTGACTCTTTCATAATGAATTACAACTTTCCAATTCTCTATCTCATTTATTTTCACATTGCAAAGTTTGCCATTTAGCCAAATAGACTGCCTTTCACTTCTCATAATAACATGTCTGCCAATATCTTTGATTTAATTCACATGAATATTTGGGGTCCTTTTCATGTTAATACAACAGCTGGTCATAGGTATTTTCTTACCCTTGTTGATGATTGTTCACAAGCTACTTAGGTTTATTTACTTCAAAACAAATCAGAAGTTCTTACCATATTCCCAGAATTTTTTACTTTGATTTCCAATCAATACACTATTACAATTAAATCTGTTCAATCAAACAATGCTCCAGAATTAGCTTTTCATGATTTTTTTTTATCTAAAGGCATTATTCCTTTCCACTTATATGCTGTGACACACGAACAACATTCGATTGTCGAATGCAAACATCAACATATACTTATTGTAGCTCATGCTTCCTTTTTTCAGTCTTCTATTCCTCTTTGTCATTGGGGGGATTGTGTTTTAACAACAGTCTACTTGATTAATTGTACACCCTTAACTTTATTGTCCAACAAAAGTCCTTTTGAGCTATTGCACAACAAAAGAACCCACTTATGCACAGCTTCGCACTTTTGACTATCTGTGTTATGCTTCCACACTTCCTAGTCAATGCACGAAATTCACTCCTCGAGCTCGTACTTCTATTTTTCTTGGTTATCTTATGGGTTACAAAGGGTATAAATTACTTGATCTTGAAAGCAAATATTCATCTCTAGGCATGTTCAATTTCATGAAACTATTTTTCCTTTGCTAATTCAAATATTACTCATGATTCACTTAATATTTTTGATGACCATGTTTTGCTTGACTTGCTCCATCTTCCTCCAAGCTTTTTACTCATACTCCAATCCCACCCTCTACACCTCATGTTCAACCTGACCCTATATCACCTAATCATTCAGTCCCCTATCCAAAGTGTATTTCTAAAGCTCCTATATGCTTGTCAGACTATCATTGCTATTTAGCAGCCAATTAATCTAATCCCTCACCAACTTTCTATGTTTATCCCATATCTTCTTTCCTTAGCTACCAAAAACTCTCCCCTACTCATCATAACTTTACCTTAGCCATTACCACTCAATCTAGACCTCACAGTTTTGCCCAAGCAATTGAATCTTCGGAGTGGTCTCATGCTATAAATGTTGAACTGAAAGCTTTGGAAAGTAATGGAACCTAGTCTATTATTTCTCTCCCTCTTGGGAAACATTCGATTGGTTGTAAATAGGTATATAAAATTAAATTTTGAGCCGATGTAATAGTGAAGTGCCATAAAGCTCAACTTGTTGCTAAGCGATAAAGACAACAAGAAGGTATTGACCTCTTAGATACTTTTTCTCCTTTTGCAAAGCTTGTAACTCTTAAAGTTTTACTTTCTCTAGCTGCTATCAATGGCTGGTTTCTTACTCAATGTCACGACCCAATTCCCGGGCCCGTGACCGGCGTAGAAGGTCACCATCAGGAATCCCTTTCCTTCAGAAAATCTCCTACAAGCCTTACTATGCAACCATGACAACACCAATGCATATAAATTATATAAACCAACCAATATGAATTTTATTATTTCTACC
>JANHAO010013395.1:0-15866 GCA_026873985.1 Saraca asoca
ACTATTTATTATTTGCTATTATTTTTTTTATTTCATGTGCTGTTTATTAAATTGGGTAGTATATAAAATTAAAAATAATTATTAAGTTTTTTTAATTTTATATAAAATTTTTTATTATATAAAAAATAAAAATTCCAACGGAATATTCCAACGGACAAATCCGTTGGAATTTTTTCCCACGGACAATATCCGCGGTAATTTTCGTTGACTAATAATTCCAACGGATCCTGTCCGTTGGAATTTTCGTTTGAATCAATGCGTGAGATTAATTCCCAATTCGTATTCCAACGGATGTAATCCGTTGGAATATTTCGTTGGAATACTTTATCTGTTGGAATTGCCCGTTAGAATTTCCAATTCTAACAAGAGATTTTTTAGCGGACTAAAATCCGTTGGAATGCCTACTTCCAACGGATTTTTTTCGTTAGAAAATTGATTTTTTCTTGTAGTGTTGGTTAAATTTCTCTCAATTATTGGGTTTCATCTTGTAATTGATTTACAGGTTGTTGTGGCTGAATAAAAGCATTATGTGGGTCCTCAAGAAAAAGGTGGAGATAGCTTTCCTCATTGGCATGACATGTTGGAGATTTTGAAACTCCAATCAATGTATTATATAAGTAAATATATATTGACCCTTTACCTCTCTCAACTTGTTTTCTGCACATCTCTCACTTTCTTTCACCACAGCATGGGATGGGATCTATATATAGTTTTCTAAAACTAAGATGACTGATTGGTTGAGGACTCAAAGAGAAACCCACTTGCATTATATTTCTTGCAATTCATTATCCGATGGTACCAGAGATTTAAAATCAATTATGATCATAATGAAATTATGTCATGATTTTATAAAATACAAAAAAATAAAACAAATACATACAATAAATAAAAAATGATCTTAATATAATCATGTTAAATATAAAAATTATACTATTATATATATGATATTGTCTGAATCATTTTTTAATAAAATATTAATTAAAATTTATAGTCATCAACTAAACTCTATCATTACTCTTGTCCATTCTCATAATTGAGTTATTTATTTCATTGCATAAATTATTTTGACTCTCCAAAATATTCATTTTTTATATTATTTGTTATTTTACACCTATTTTTAATATTATATGACATGGATACGAAAATGATATATCACCAAAAAAATTCAATGTCAAGTTAACTAAAAAACATGGAATACCTCAGCCATTCATGTAAAATAATGTAATAATGTATAATTGCCTTGTTTTGAAGTAATCCAATTTGATATTTTTCTTTGAAATAGTCCAAAATGCATATATATATATATATATATATATATATAGGGGACTCAACTTGCAAATGCCTTGTGTGTGTCTCACCAAATCAGGTATTGTTTTGACAAATTAACTTACTCTACTTTGAGAAATTTGTTCAATGTAATCTCCCATTAAATATCCAAGTGGCATGAAATCAGCAAAGTTTGTTTATAAAAATGCATTGTCTTTAATTCATTCTGTCCTATTATCACGAAATGGGAAATTCAGACCCATCAAGGAGTACCCTTAATTTCAACTGCTCTCTATAATTTTTTACATCTCAATTATCATCAAATTTTGTTCAAAAAAGGAAATTGGGAGTTTTAATTTTATGCACATAAATTTAAATGGCCTAAGCAAGAAAATAGATAGATTTTTGAAGTTACTTTATCTATCAATATTAGTTCTTAGCTTTAAGAGAATAATGTTTCTCACACAATTACCGCCATTATGACGATGATGATGATAATAAATTATTATTATTATTACAAAATTTATTGGTATATAATTAATACACTAAAAAAATATATATAACTCCAATATAACTCGTGCACTAGGGGTGTTCCTAATCCTAAAAGCTCCATATTGTTTTTTCATATATACATAATATTATACATTGTGATATTCTAAAATTATATTTTTAAATTTAGTTATAATGAAAAAATTATATATATGTTGTAAAAAAAAACCCTATGAAAAGTAATACAGTTCAAAATAAATTCATCCGGATTACAATTAATCGATCTCAAACAAGTGACTAGATCGTAATAATTAGAGTCATTGGGTGAGGTTAAAAGATCGAGTCCTCAGTTAAGTGATCAAGAACTTCAAGTTCATCAACCAACATCACGATCTTGGTTACTAGATAGGCACAAGACAAAATCGGTTCTTCAATAATTTCATAATAATAAATGTGATCACCAACATGCTCAAGCGATATAACTATATCATCAACCAGTATGTGAGAATTTTGATCATGCTATTAGTACATTCAAACATGTGGATGCTTATTACTTGTCTAAAAACATGCCAATTGGTATAATCATATCCTATATAAACATTAAGGTATTCCTTCTGTTCGACATCTTTTATATTACTATTACTAAAACTCTACTTGAGGATTAACTTAAATATCAAAGCATATTCAGTGGATTATTTGCATTATTTATAACTTATTTTGTTATTTGTGTAGACTACCGTCTTCCCAATTTCCACCCCTCAATCAATCCTCGTAAGAAGAAGAGTTTCAAAAAGAAATAGAGATACATATACAATGTACAAGATCCAAAATTCTTATATAATTAAAAGGTGTCAATATTTCTTGTAGATAATTTGATTTCTTTTTTTTTTTAATCTTTCCCTCCTCTTACAAAATAATAACTCTTTTATTGTATTGTAACTTAGAAAAAATTTCACTTACATTTTTTTTTATATTACACAAATGACACAGTTACACTAGAATTGTCATTTATTTACTACCCATTTTAATTTATTATCCTAAATTTTCACAAGACATGTCTACAAAAAATATGTATACTAACAAACAATTTTATTAAAATAATTATCTTTTTTTTTCAAATTTATAGCTTTTTATTTAAACTTTTTTTTATAAAAGTTTAAGTAATTTATGTGATATAACAATTTCCATAATTTCGTTAATGTTTTATAATATTTTTATCTGTAATTATTTTTTTGAAAAAACCACAATATCTAGTATTAAAATTATTGAAAAATTATAATTTTTTAAAATAATTTTAACTTTTTCAATATATACCAAAATAAAATTTTATCTTTAAATTCATGACTCTATAACTATATAAGTCATTAAAATTAATTTATTTATCATACTATCAATTATTTTCTGATATTAAATTAAATTTGGTTGATTGTATATCTTACTTTTGGCTTTCAATAATTGTACTTAAGTGCCTTGTGCTTTAATTTCATTTCCTTTGTTACGGGAAAATGAAGGCAATCTGGTTCTTGTGCATGTGCGGTAGGTCGACGTATGTGGGGGCCACAATTGGGTCCCAAAGAAGCCTACATCACCCACTGGCTCTTAGAATGATCGGCCAACGAAACAATGAGGGCTGAAGGGAGAGCACAACGAGGATGAAGCTTTGAGAGAGTTTTTTTTTTTATCATGAATGTTTGTCATATTATATTTTTTCTTATTTCTATGGTAACTTTGTGTTGTTGATTTGCTTGAATCATGAATTATGAATTTGTATTGCTCCTTTACTTGTATTATGAATTATGTATTTGAGTAATATTAATTTTTATTTTTATATTTTATATTTTTAATTTAAAATCAATTCAATCAGTGAATCAACTTTTTGTTTGGAATAATGATTGAATTGATTTTAAAAATTATGATAATAATTACGTTTTTTGAAAATTAAAAGTGTGTCTCTTCAAATTTTAAAATTATGTTTGATGGATAAAATTTTGCAAACTCTATAAATATAAGAAAGTTTAAAATTAATCTATCAATTTTTTTTATCGAAAAGAAATATAGGAAAGCTAAAAAAGAAATGTATAAAAAATTTTAGTTTTACTTTCTATAATTTTTCAAATTTTTGTTATATCATGTGAGAAGAATCAAGTGGGACAAATATTTCTTTAAGAAAAGTGCTTTTAAACCTAAAAAATTCCAACTCATATTCTTTAATTTTTTAACAGTAATTTAAATAGAGACATAAATTATTCATGACAAACATAAAATAATTTATTTTTAAATGTCTATTAATACTTCTAATCTAACTTATGTATTTTCTCAATCATTATCGTTAATTATTAATAGATCAAATAGAGATGTAATCAAATAAAAAAATTTCAATATAAATATAGTTTATCCTTACATCTTTATTTATATATTTTAACATCAATCATTATTAATTATTTGTAGTTATATTAATTTAAATTAGGTAGAAAAATACAAATTTAAAAATTGCATTATATAAGTTAAATACATGCATGATTTACAGAGTGATAGAAATTAGAAAGAGACATGTAGAAAAATATTGAGGATAGTGAAAGAAGGATGTGGGTGAGAACATTGAGTGAGGTATGTCTATCTGCATCGTACTGTGAAATGCATCTTTACCCTAAAGAAATTAATTTGATTATAACGGAAAATTTAGTGTTATTAAACATTTTTGTCCAAGGTCCAACATTCATTCTATCTGCATGATTTATGAAGTTCGTATAAACCAACTATACAATATCATAATGCATGGGGTTTTAGGCACGCCAAGAATACTGGGAAGGATTGCCTAATATTATTTAGGTTTTTATAGTTTTAATTTGGAAAGATTTAAGCTTAGTTTTAATGAAATTATATAAATTTCTCCTTTATTTTTAAAATTTAAGATATTCTTTGAAATATAAAAAATAATACTTTAACCCAAATTTTAAATTTTTACGTGAGAAAATATAATTATATAGTTTAAATTTAACGTTACATATTTTGTTGTAAAATATATATTTTAATTAAATTTAAATGATTAGAATATGATTAATAAAAATTTTAAATTTTGATGTAAGTATAATATTTTTTAAACGTTTGAATTTAATTAAAATGTATGTTTTATCAGAAAATATTTTATTTTGATTTCAGTGATACTCAACTTTTTTTCAACATTTTTTTTTACAAAATTTAAATTCAAATTTTAGTATAATATTTATTTATATTTTAAATTAACTCAAGTTTTAAAATTAAAGTGAACATCGCAGAATTTCATTAAAAATTGTGAAATTATTTTTCTCTCTGGGCTATTATTTTGTTTTGTTACAACTATTTTCTGTGTATTTATGTGTATCTAAATCTGATTTTGTCTTTCAGACATAGCAAACTGGATTTGAGAAAAATCCCAAATCTTCCAGATGCTTTCTCTCTCCAGTATCCCACTCTGCCTTCTTTCCCTTATCCTCTGCTGAATGTTTGCCCTCTATATTGGGTTTGTTCCTCAAATTCATGACTTGTGAAATTCTCTCTAGATTTTGATTTCAAATCATCCAACGTTTGGATCTCTCTCCCTAGTAATCCGGGTATCTAGTTTTGCTTCATATTTATTATAGTCAGATGAAGAAATAGCAATAGAAAATCCACAGCACCATATAATAACAAAACCTGCATTCAATCCAAAGTTCAGTGAGGCTGAGTGCTGGTTCTTTGTTTTTCTGGGTTTAGCCTCAGACCTCCTTTGTGTTTCAAAACTCAGATGAAATGCAACAAGAAATAAATGGCTCAAGAGGATCAAAATCAAACCCAAAATTGTAGCAATAGTACTGGGAATTTCGGGAGATCTTCCAAAAAGCAAAAGCAAAAGAAGATTCCACAGAGAGGATTAGGTGTAGCACAGCTTGAAAAAATAAGACTTGAAGAACAGCACAAGAAAGATGCAGTTGTTGCAACCAAATCTTCTTCTTCTTCTTCTTCTCTGCCTCACCTAGTAATTCCAAATTTCCATCTCAGTAATCAACCCAATTCCTCAATTCCTGCATTTTCTTCAAATTCACCAGCTGATTTTAGGCCTCCAATTCCAAATTTCCATCACTGTGATTTTGAGAAGGAGAGCTGTTTGGTGTACCCTGGATTAGCTTTTAGTTCAAGCACAAAAATGCCTTGTGAATTCAGCCCAATTTGGCATATACCAAACTGGGCACAAAAGCCACAACAATATCAGCAACCTTGTTCATCAATGGTGAGAAATATATTCTTAATTTTGATCATTCTGTCTTGAATTTCCATAATGGGATTTTCCACTGAGACATGTTTTAGTTCATTCTTTTCCTTAGAATATGAAAAATTTGGTAAGATGTTCTTAATTTTGATCATTTTGCCTTGAATTTGCAAAATGGGATTTTCCATTGGCATATTTTGGTTCATCCCTAAAAAAAAAATGAAAATTTCGGTTTGTTTGTGAATATGCAGGTGAATTCATCAATACCTGTACTTCATTACATGATGGAGCCCCCTTCAAACCAAAACTTTAGTGGCAGCTGCGTACCTATAAGGCCAGAGGAGAAGGTAATTACAAATTTACAATTTCGGCTTTTTCTGGCATTCATCTGTATATTAGTCCCTATATTTTTCTTCATATATCTTTATAATAAATTTGCAATACCTCCTATAAAAATTTCTTGTTATCTGAATTAATTGTATTAACATACATTTTCTTGATAAATCCAGTGAAATTTTGAAGTGATTGGTTTTCATAAAAGATTTGATTTTTTTCCTTGCAATTCTGAGTTTATTATGAGTTCATAGAATTTCAAATTTATTGCAGATGATTTGCATGAAAAGGCCATACTCCTTCTCTTTTGATGTTCCACCAGCCCCATCTTTCAATTTCATATTGCCTGCCTTTTCTACCCCTTTGAAACCAAATGAAGCAACTTCTGGTGGCAGTGGAATTGCATTTAACTTGGATGCTGGCAATTCAACTTTCAGGTTTGTCTTATTTCTGATCTTTTTATTTCTTGTCATGATTCTAAATTGTGGTTCGGACTAGGCTGCATTTGTCCGTAATTGCAACCGAACGAACCGCTATTTAGAACCATGTTTCTTGCATTGTAATTCTAAATGTTTTTTATTTTTACTTTAACATAATGCTTTAATCCCTGCACCGTGTCCAGAGAAGCCCCTACCTGTTCAGTGCCCAACTCTGAGCCAAATTCAATGAAAAGTAACAAAGAGAGTGAGAATTTCAGTGGAGATTTTCTCACACTGGCTCCTCCAACTCCTACTTCATGCACAACTACAAAATCCAAGTCTCCTTCAACACTTTTATCATTTCAAAACCAGGAATATCAGGATTTTGAATCTCCATCTTTTCAGGTGTTAGCAAATTCATATCATTTCAATTTCCCTTTTTTATTTTTTTGGTAATTTATCACAATTCATTCTTAATTTTTATTTTATTTGTTAAAGGGAGTACTTATATCAGATCAAATTCCTTCTCCACCAGCATTTAGTCATCATTTCAATCAACAGCAGCCTCTCTACAGCTTCTTTCCACCATCAACAATGGCACAAAGTGGCCAAACAGAAGCCATGATTGAGAATTGTAATAGAGATCAAATGGGAGGAGGAAGTGTTGATCTCAATTTGAAGCTGTGAAGAAAAATATTTCTTGTGGTATCACTATTAGGCCAGTTGTTCCTCACTACAAGCCTTTCAAAAATTGCATATCCATCTTTGATATGATCTTTCAAGTAGGTAGATATTTCTAAATTTGCAAATGTGGGGTTAATTATGAAAGTGACGTGAAATCTTGGCCATGTGAGCAGTAGGATTGGAGAAGGAAAGAAGAGATGGAGACTTGTTCATTGAGTTTTGCTTTTTACACGCACTTTATTTTAAGGTTATGTATACAGAACAGTTTTAAGTCAAATTGACATTTCTTATTTTAAATAAGTGAGGTCAATTTGACTCGGATTGTGTTATATCTAAAAATGTGAGAAGTTAATTGTGCGGTATTATTTTGTTTGTTTGTTTGAGTTGCAATGTGTTTTGGTAAAGGTAGTCAAATTGTGGTGGTTGTGGGGTTTGGGTTTCCTTTTATTGGTTATTGTAGTTGTTTTGTGGGTGCTTGGTGGGATGAGTGAGGAACTAATGGTAACAAACTTGTGCAATGTAGGGTATCTGCTTGTGCTTTGTCTTCTCTTTGTTTCAAATGGGTCCCCAAATCTGACCTTCATTGTGGTTTTAAATGAGTGACAACTTGTAGGGTCCTCTTGTTGTGGATTATGTGTATCACATAGAGGAATGTGGATTGCTATCTTTTAGTGCCATATAATACTATGCGGTTATCTATCCATCTGCCTTTTTTTTTTAAAAAAAAAAAATTATAACCAATAACTGCATCAACTCCTTATTTGTTAAGTGATTTATTACTCGTTATTTTAAAAAGAAAAAAATTCAACAGAAGAGGGGAGAATGGAAGAATACAATAATATATCAACAAATGGCTAATGTGAGGAGGAGAAAAGGAAAAATTTAGTCTGATTTTAGAGAAATTATTTTATATTATTATGTATTATATAGAATTAGTCACAAATTAACGCATGAATCAATTCATTATTAAATATATAAAGATTTTTGTGCCAATTTATAAAATTTTGTTTTATATAGTGCATAATATGATTTATTTGCAAAATTTTTTACTCAACTCATTAACTATTTGATTCTATTAATGAGATGACATTTATACAGAAATTTTGATTTGGTGTCGATAATTAATTATTTTAAAACAAATATCTGTCCAGCAATTCAATTGCCACTCTAATTTTTCCAATAAATATTAGTTTGCATTTTGAAGCTCACAAGAATTTTAAATTAGTGAGAGGCAACGTTATGGAATGAGCACAACATTTCTGGTTATTATTACCCATTTGGAATATCAACACAATGATGCAAATATGACACCAAGCCAGCATAGTTTCTGAATTTCACTTTCTAAAGCATCTATACATCTATTATTACTGGAATTTCCTTCCAGTGGCAACAAAACAGCCATACATTCTCTCAGTAAACTGTCATTGACCAAACAACCTAACATGGGTAACAACCATATAAAGCAATAATGTTGGGGACATTGTTTTAGGTTTATGACCAACCAAATACATAATCAAGAACATATACTAATGCCAGGGAGAAGGGATAGAGTAGGATAGCCAGTATAGATGTCCAGAGAGGGAAAGTGGTGCGGAAACTGGCAAATAAACCCATCACCATGCAAACCAAGAGAATAACAAACACTTCTGATGAGAAATCCCATGTCAATCCCCTTGCATATACAAGTGCCAAGAACACTGAGAGGCAAAGCACATTGTTCATTGTCACTGCTCCATATAACTGCAATATCAATTGATCAATTCCATGTTTAGATGCCTTTCTTTTTCATGATTAATACATACATTTTAAATTGCTGTTATATAGTAAGGATCACAATTACGGACAAAACATGAAAATATATCAATGTTATAGCAATAAATTCCGGTTGTACATTCTATCTTACACAATTCCTTCACAATTTTACACGAATCTAATAATACAATATAACTTAAATTGATCTTATTTATTTTAAAATAAAAAAGTTCAATTTAATACAGATTATGCCACCTACATAGTTGTGGAAGGGTTATCAACTTTGAGAAGTGCAAGTAGAAGTTTAGAACTATTCCACGTTATTGCAAGCAAGAGTGCATCAGTCCTAATGTGCACACAATGCAGTGTTATTTTCAATATGGTTTCTACTAAACTCATGCAAGCCAATTCCAGGTAGAGAAGAAAAACAAGTAAAAGAGAGAAACTAACCTCAGAGAAAGTTAATGAGGCAGTTTTCCTCTTATCACGACTAGCAAATATAACTGCTGACACTGCTTCACTAGCATTGGTAGCCAAAGGGAGAGCAATGAAGGAAATGTAGAAAGCAGGAATACTTGTGGCATCAGAAAAGTTATCAACTGCATCAACCAACGGATCAGCAAATACAGCTGCAATAACAGTTCCCAGAAGCAGCAGCAACACTGCTTTGAAGGAAGTCCATTTAACTTTATTAATGCTCTCAACAACTTCAACATTCTGATTCCTCACATCCAACAGGTCATGCTCTCTTTTTGTTTCCTGTGCACGTAATTTCTGTTAGCCATCAGCTACAAAAATACAATTAGGCTTAATTGGAGTTTTGGTGTTTCTAGTTTCAAACTTGTTACCATTTAGTCTTGTAGTTTAAATCATAGTAATCCTATCCTCATGCTAATTTTGTTTCTATTGTAATGATGTGGCATAGGTTTGTCTGACACTTCTTATCTTATTAGTCATCACATCAACATTGCCGACATGACATAGCATGTCAACTAAATATGTACTAGATCATCGCAATAGAGAGCAATTTGCTTTAATTTTTTGCAACTACAAGGATGACGATGCTACAATCAAAGCAACAAGGTTAAAATTGAAATAATTTTGAAATTATAAGGACTAAAACAGCAGTTAAGCCATATAAGCCATATAATTTCTCTCAAGGATCTCAGAGTGGGACAACTTACTTGGTGAAAGTCAGTTAAGTACTTAATTGTGTGTGGACCAGCATCACCAGAAGCAACTCCAGAACGCCTAGCTCTTTGAAGCCATCTACAAACGCCATTCACAAATTCCTTTTCACTTATTTTAGAATCTCTAGATGCATCAAAATCAGCCATTATTCTTTCTATAGCACCATCGTGATCTAAGTCGAGTTCCTCAAAGTGAATTCCAACAACTAGTGCTCTTAATTCACCGTGAGAAAGGCTTCCATCCCTGTTCTCATCAATTGCTTCAAACAGCCTGTATTTATATGCATTGACATGCTAGTGAACAAAGAGCCTCGGAAACTGACATGCCTTGAGCTATATAGCAGAAAGGAGCAAAGAACTCACCTTTTTATAATTTCTGTGTCAGGTTCACCGTCTTCTTTCAGCATTCTTCCCAGTGCATGCTGCTTTAAGTGTTTTAAAAGTCCTACAATAACATGCTTGTATTTCACGTAAGCAAGTTTCCTCTTCAGTATCCACGGCTGGAAAATCTGCAATTTTTTTTTTTTCCCACTTTTCCTCAGTTTTTTGTAATAATGAAGAAACAATGTTTGGAAGAGAAAAGAGATCAGATACCACTGTGACATATAAAAAACATTATATGCCCGTTACACTTATGTTGTCTTATAATCTGTCATTCAATTGTGTATATATATCATGATCTGATTTAAATTGGTCAATTTTTTCATTATATTGAGTGATAGTTTGTGCGCTATGTTGGTAGGTATGAGTAGTATCTTCTTCGGAAATATTAGTCTAGCCTGAAAGAAAATTACCTGGTAAAGGCAATAAGTAATCAATAAAGAAAGAGAGACAATAAGTGCAATCAAAACAACCAAGTGCCCTGCAGAACTTGAATTGAGAAGCAGTGGTAATTGAACAATTAGAAATGGAAGCACTGATATAACCATAATCATTGCAGCATAACTTGTCCATATATCAGTACTAACACCAGAACCTGCAAATGGAGATTTTTCACTAAGCTAACTCTGAAAATGAAAATCAAATATAAATAACTAATGTTTAATGTTTTCATGAAAATAATTATAAAAAGATTTATACCAGTTAAGCTAAAGCCCCTAGTGTCTCGTGTATCTATTGCAATAGAACCTTCGAGGTCGCATTTGCCAACAATGACACATGTTCCCCAAATTATGGTAAGAAGTAGAACTGTTGAGCCGGCGAGCAGCCCCATTCCAACTGACACGTGACTTTGAGCTGTTTCTTTACTTCCGGAGAGCCCGGATACTTTACAAAACAATTAAGAAAACGTAGATTACAACCAGCAACCAGAAACATAAATTACAGAATTAAACTATTAAGTGAACATGTGTAATACAATATTCCATATAAATAATTATATCATATATTTATAATTTTTAAATAGAATATTTATTTATTTAAAATTTTAAATAATGAAGCACAGTACTAATATTTTCAAATAAAACTGGTCTAATAAGCAAAATTAATGTTTTGTTTAAGTTGCTTATTGATTAAGAAAACTAAATCAAGCTTTTACACAGGTCGATTGTAAAGTTTTAGGGTCATTTGATTAGGAAATTTTAAGGATTGATAATGATATAAAAAAATAAATTAATTTCTTTATTAAGTGTTTAGTTCACATGCAATAGAATTTGTTACTATTATTTAGTTTTAATAAATTTCTCTTTTTTGAAACCCTTTTCCCTCTTAAGATTTCAAATTTTTATATATGCTGGAAATAAAATAAACACTCTTATCTTTTTTTTCATTCCCTCACTTCATAAAGTTTTCACCACCTCAACCTTTCATAGCCTACTGTCATTAACTACTACAACTCATTACTATTATTACAGTTGATCATCGCCCACCATCATTTTTCGATGTTGACCACTATTTACCATCACATTTCACTGTTAATCATTGCCTATAGCTATTACTATCATTGATCATCATTCATCGCTATCTGCTGCTATTGACCACCATCCACCACTATCTGCCACCGTTTGATCACTATCCACTACACCTGTTGTTATTGACCACCATCCACTATAACTTATTGTTGATGATCACCACCCACTATCACTTACTGTTACTAATTATTGCTCACCACTACTTATTATCATGAACTGTCGTCCCAACCACCTATTACCACTTATTGCCATTCACTGTCACCTACAATCATTGTTGTCCACCGCCATCTATCGTTATTGACTGTTGCCAATCATCATTTACTATTGTTGACAGTCATCTATCACCACTTACCATCATTGAATGCCATCCACTGCCATTTATAGTCAATGACCGCCATCCACTGTCACCTATGGCTATTGACCGCTTCCCACCATCACCAACAGCCATTGATTGTCGCTCACTGCCACTTACAGTTGTTGACCATTGCCCCCTATCACCTATAGTCATTGATCGTCGCCCACCGTCACCTTTCATCGTTGACCGTCATCCATCGAAGGATTAAAAAGCAATGTTGTTATGAATGCTTAGCTGTCATAAGATAGTTATCCCAGTTATAACTTTTCTAACACCTTTACTTTCATGGCTTGTAGGGTGTCTACCCATGCCAAGCATGGGCAACGCTGTGCCAGATGCATGCAGTCGGATGCATCAAGCATGGGCATAGCTGCTCGTGATGGGCATAGGTAATTGCTCAGTATGCTTCGTAGGCATAATGCCAATGTTGGGGATGGGTATTGGCATGTTATTCACACCCTTAATTGCTGGATGAATGCATCTATATGTGGATTTTGAATAGAGGCAGATAAAAAACCAATCTAATATGTTCCAAAATTTTATAATTTTCCAAAATACAAAAATTTAGAAAAATTAGAAAAAAAATATGTAGGTCATATGATTTTGAAAATTTGTTGGAGACGATGCATATGCAATGAGTAGCATGAAATTTGTATCCATAACAACTCTTGGCAAAGGATATTTTGGCTCTCGTATTGATGAAGAACTTAGCAAAATGTGATACTTGGTACGAATTGCAAAATCTCATGAAGCATCGAGTTTTTGAATGCAAGTTATACCATAAGAGATTAGGCTAAGGGCACATTTGGCTAGCTAGGCAATAGGTAGTAAACTCGACATATAGGCTAGAATGCCTAACATGCAGGCTACCAAGCACGATGTGGCAGGCATCCTTATGGTAAGTCAAGCAAGGAGGTTCCCTAAGGCCTCGCTTGGCCTTGGCATACACAGGTGGCACCCCATCACAATATTCTGTTTTAATTAAACAATTGGATTTCCTTTGTCTATACTAGTTCTAAGTCGGCTACTTGATACATGGGGAAAGGGCCTTGAAAGGCCTATTCCCAGTCCTCCCCTAATGTACAGGTCAACATGCTCGGCATGTAGGCTAGTATGCCTGGCTGGTAGGCCAGCATTCCCTGTAATTATTGTCCATTGCCATTCATAACTGTTGACCACTATTTACCATCATTGACGGTCACCCATCGCCTATTGCTGTTGACTACTATCCCCTACCACCTACTTCCGTTAATCACCATTCATTACTGTTGATTATCATTCAATCAAACAACAACAAAAATGAAATCATAAACAATGTGATTTCATTCTCTAACCAAACCAAATATATCAAAAAGTAATAGTTATCATTATCCTTATTCCTTCTTTTTTGATTCCATTTTTTTTCCATTTTTATAAGTTGAACCAAACAGTAATAGTTATCATTACCTTTTGTCCTCCTTATTTAATTCCATGAAAGTCAAAATCATACAATTTTCGATTTGAATCGTGTGGTTTGAGTTGATTCCAAGAAAAAACGTGTTGAATCTTGAATGAAATTGTTCACACCCTTCAATTGTGCTGATATAGTGCTGGAATTAGAGGAACCATGCAGTTCCTGGTGATTCATTGAAGTAGTAGAAGATTCTGCTTGGCTTTCCCTTTTCTTGCGCAACTGGTCCTGTTCTTCTTGTAGGATGCAAAATCGAGGTCAACCTATTTTTTAGTGCCACCAAGTTAAAAAAAAAAAAGTCCCTTGAAGGGCCTGTTTTCACCTTTTTTTTACTTTAAAACTTAATTATTTCACTTTCTCTTTTGCTTTTATCCTCACCTATCTTCTAAAACCCTATTTTTTTTTTTTTACATGAAGCTCCACCACCATCTTAAAACCCTAATCGCCCTTATTTTAATGTTGTGGTTCCAATCAAAAAGATTGTAGAAGAGACAAGGAAGAGTTCATAGAAGAGACAAAAATGCATCTTTATCTTTGAAGTTGAATTTATTCAAAGGTGAAAAATCAAAATTTGTCAAATCTAAATATATGTAGTAGCTTTGTATTGGAGTTAAAAAATAGTGTGTTCTTATTTGCTTGGCTTTTAGAATTTGAAAAATACAAAAATGAGTTCTAAATATAATACAAAAAAAAAATGTAACATGAGACCATTGTGTGAAAATTGAAGGAGCAAGTAGAATGAAAATGAAATACAAATATTGTAAGAAAGAATATTGGGGAGGAGTATTTAGGATAAAACATCATCTAGCAGGTTCTAATAAAGATGTTGCTCAATTTATAAATGTTCTGGATAATGTGAGAGAAATATTTGTTAAAATTTTGGAAGGTTTGGAAAAAAAATTCAATTGAGAAAAAAAAGGAAAAATTGATTTGTTTGTTACCAAAGCAAAAAGAGAGTTTTTTTTTTCTCAATTGAATTTTTTTCAAATCTTCCAAAATTTTGACAAACATTTCTCTCACTTTATTCAAACAAATATACATGGAGCAACATTTTTGTTAGAATTTGCAAGATGATGCTTTATATTAAATACTCCTTCCAATATTCTTTCTCACAATATTTATATTTCATTTTCAGTCTACTTGCTCATTCAACTTTCACACAATGGTCCCATGTCATATCTTTTTTTCATTATATTTAGAACTCATTTTTGTATTTTTCAAATTCCAAAAGTCAAATAAATAAGAACATACTATTTTTTAACTCCAATAAAAAGTTACTACGTATATTTAAATTTGAAAAGTTTTAATTTTTTATCTTTTAAAGAAATTCAACTTTATCTCTTTTACAAACTCCTCCTTGACTCTTCCACGATCGTCTTCATTAGACTCTTCCACGATCTTCTTCATTAGAAACCACAACATTAAAACAATAGCGGTTAGGAACATGAACTGGAACTACAAACTCCTCCCTATCTCTTCTACAATCTTCTGCAAAGTCCTCCTTGTTTGAACATCTATATATGATATTATTCTTTGATCAATATCTCTAGAAAGAATACATAAACAAAAAGAAAGGTGTATCTGGGAGGATAAGTTCTGACTAGACATGACAAGCA
This sequence comes from Saraca asoca, assembly GCA_026873985.1. NCBI lineage: Eukaryota > Viridiplantae > Streptophyta > Magnoliopsida > Fabales > Fabaceae > Saraca > Saraca asoca. The sequence continues at coordinate 15,690 of JANHAO010013395.1, forward strand.
AAGCATTGCAAATAGGGACATGAACTGGAACTATCACAGCACTAACAACAGCAAGAGAGAATCAGAAAAAACCTAAATCATTTTAGAGAACATTCCCGAACATTAAAATAGTAGAGCATCATATATTATCATATCACATTTGCTTGTAAATAATTCAGCAAGTTCTAGCTGAAAAAA
>JANHAO010013396.1:0-15873 GCA_026873985.1 Saraca asoca
TCCGTTGGAATAACTTTTTTTTTAAAAAAAATTAAAAACTAGAGTTTTTTGATATTCTAACGGATATTCCAACAGATATTCAAACAGAATACTAATCCGTTGCAATATCCATTGGAATATTCCAACGGATTTGTGTCTGTTTGAATTTCCGTTGGAATTTTCCAATGGACTCAAATCCGTTGGAATTTTCTCCGTTGCAAAATCGTAATTTTCTTGTAGTGATATCAGGAACAATGGCCAACATCATCTGAAGTTGGCATTAATGGTATTTGTGCATCATGAGTACAAACTCAAGGGTATATGTGTGAAGAACATAATGTATATACCAATAACTTTAAACATTGTTTATATTATAGTCTACAACTATAATATTGTATGCTATATTATGTTGCACTGACTTTTGCCATCAAAATTTTCTACAATTTTGGATTATGAGTCAAAGGTAACTTGGATATATTTTTTTTTCATTTTTTATTATATAATTGTTTTATAGGTGATAACAGAGGATGAATATATCCTAAGCTTGGTGAGGATTCCAAAAGGGCGGTATGATAATAATACTATAAAAAAGACCATTGTGTTGTTTCAACATGGTATCCTTTTTGTTAGTATGATGACCAATGATTTAAATTGATGGCTATTGTTTTTAGGATTTTTTTTTCTATAGTGCTTACCATTACTTTTTAGGTTAGCCTACCAATTTTCACAATGTGAGAAAATGTGACCGCAACCACATTTTCAATCCATCCATCTGATTTTGTTTGTTTGTTTGTTTGTTTGTAGTTATTATTATTATTTTTTTTCAATTTCCTTTGAAAGATATTATATATTTACAAACAAGTTTTGGTCTCTTGACAGGATGCAACATCATGGTTGTTAGGCTCTGAAAATGAATCACTAGCATTTGTCTTGGCAGATAATGGGTTTGATGTATGGCTAGCTAGTGCTCGTGGGATAAAATATAGTCATGGACACAAAAAACTTAGACCTATGGACATGATTTTTAATTTAGTTATTTATTGGCCTTAATACATGTTGTTTATTCATCATCAAATAAAATGTGCTTGTTTGAACATTGATGGTTTGATTTTCAATGAAATATTTTTAGGCTTATTGGGAATGGTCATGGGATGAATTAGTTGCTTATGATGTTCCTACTTTAGTCTAATATGTGTACAATCAGACTAGGAGCAAAATGCACTATCTTGGGTATTCTTTGGTGAGTATGTGACTTGCTTTTTAGGTAAAAATTACTACGCTCACTTATTTAATCTTGCAACCTTAATTGTGTAGATATGTCTCATAATCAATTTGAATTAAATTGATGCTATCCTACCGAATCAATGGTTTCACCTATTAAGATTTAGTCAAGTGTGTGATTGATATGTATACTTAAATGCATAAACTTGTTACCAACACTTTTTTTTGTTACATTGTTTTCAATTCTTTTAGGGTTTAGTTAGAAAGAGTATCATTCAATGATTTAAATTGCACACCCATCAAATGATATGGTTGTAGCAAGCACTTAAAGTGCATTTTAAGTTGTATTAATTATTATTAGCAATATTAGCCCATAATTTTATGTGATGCCACAAGGATCATACCCATATTTTAAATCTTTAATGTAATTTTTCATTCTTTTATTGTTTAGTGTAGATATTATTGACAAAAAACTTCATTTTTCTAGGGAACTTTGAATGGTTTAGATGCCTTTTCTCAAGGAAAGTTGGTGAACATGGTAAGATTAGTTGCACTACTTACCCCAATTGATCATTTCAATTAGATTCATTCACCACCTTTAAGAATTGCTGTTGATCTATCCCTAGCTTATGTGAGGCATTCTATTGATCTTTTTCTTGTTTTAGTAATATATCTAAATAATTTAATTCACTTGACATGAATGATTTTATTTTTCCAATATATAATAGGACATATATGTGCAAGGCCTTTGAGAATTCATTCCACAAGTGTAAGACAAAACCATAAATATAACTTGTTTTATGAAAATAATTATGCCATTTTTATTATTGTATCATGTTTCATTATGCAAGCATAATTCAACTTATTAGATATGCATGTTAGGGAGTTTGGGGCCATTTATTGAAGTAATAAACAAAAAACAAATATCCAAATAATTTATTATTTAGATTTGTTATTTCAATAGATTATAAACTAAAAAGTCATATGCTTGCATTCTTGTGGATAAAAAAATTAAATTTGGGATACTTTTATCCCAAATTATGTTGTATAATTGAGATTAAAATTGATATTCTATAAAGTTATAAGAGACTAGAATTTAAAAGGAATGACAACTAGCCACAACACTAAAAGTATATGTATTTTCATTGAATAGAGAAGCTGTAGCCAAAATTCTCCAAGTACTTTGCAATGCTCCTGGCATCAACTGCTCAAACTTGTTGAATCTTATCATAGGTACTATAAATTTTATTGACTTGATCATGAGTTTATAGATAAGAAAAAGTTGAATATGTAAATATTATATATTCTTGCCACCATTTGCATATTATTAATCTTTGTCTTCTTGTATCTTTTAGGCCCAAATTGCTACATAAATTCTTCTACGATAAATACTTTTCTTGACCATGAACTTTAGGCAACATCTAATAAGAACTTAATCCATCTTACCCAAGGCAAGTCAATATGAAAGAAACTCTTTCATAAAAATATTTTTCAAAAATAAATAGTTTATTTATGTATTCAATTATTATATTATGATATTTTGTGGGGATAAAAATTGGAAAAATAGCAAAGTTTGATTATGTTGATCCAAGGCAAAATATTAAACACTATGGACAACCCAATCCTCCTATTATGACATGAAAAGCATTCCAAAGGATCTTCCTCTTTTTCTTGGCCATGGAGAGAATGATTTTTATCTGATATGAATGATGTGTAGCTTTTGCTTGATGAATTGAAAGATCATGATAAAGACAAGCTTGTAGTCTTATTCAGTGAAAATTATGTTCATTTGGATTTTATATCTATTGTCAATGCTAAGGAAATGGTTTATGAGCTCATGATGGCTTTCTTTAGGCTTCATTAATTTTACTACAATGTATTGTTGTAAGCAAATCATCATTGATATAATAGTTGGAATAAAAATGTAAAATGCTTTATGGTTTATTGTGTGTAGTTGCAATGACCATAATTGTGATATCATGGTTATTTGGTTCAAACTATTTGCATGGATGGGTGAAAGATTTACAATCCCAGTATCTGTAATCCAAATTTGAACAATGACAATATTGATAGCTATAATTATAGAAAATGTAATGCAACTAAAATGTGCACCATGCTCTTATTAATTATATCAAATCGTTTTCTATTCCTAATCATATTTCTATCACATTGATAAAGTTATGTCTTCAATCACAAAAGAAAAAATATCCATTGATTTTCTATTGCCAAAATAATCCATAATAAGATAAATATTGTAGGAAATAATTTATTCCATGAATTTTTTTTTCACAATTTTATGTCAAAAAATTTTCTCACAAAATCTCTCACAATATTTGCCAATGTTATTTTCCAAAGGCATTTGTCACAAATTTTCTCATAGTTCCAATGACATCTTTTCATTTCTTTTATAAATTTTGGAAAATTTTCTTAATTTTTGACTAAGGATAAACTTAAAAAAATAGTGTGCCATATTTTTTAGCTATAGGAAATAAATTTTTAAGAAACATTACTTCCTTCAAAAAAATTATGGAAAACTATGTAATTAAAAAAATTAAATTAATTATCTCTACTTAAAACCAATTCAAATCATACAACAATTAAAAGGTTCTTGGAACAATTTTGCATGTTGATTCCAAACTTATGGATACTCTAATGGATAAGAACCTTCACCAAAACTTGCATCAATGTCCTATAACAGAATAGGAGATGGTGCAAATAGTATATGTAAGTGCAATTATTGGTATGATAAACATTGTGATAGTTACTCAACATTTGAATGGTCAGTAGAATTTAAAGTAATCCTAAGATTATATATTGGGGAGCAACCAAAAAAATACTTAGACACCTAGTAAACACCCAAGTTATGGCTTTGTTCCTATCTAAGTGGAATTTTAAAGCTAATAATCCTAATAGCTTGGACACATAAAGGAACATGATTCAAAGTAGGCTACAATTTTTTTTCTAGATGGAAGAGTCATTTCATGTTGTAGTAAGAAGTAAGGGTGTCTCTTCTACCCTTCAATGGTCTATAACTAATTTTATTGCATAAGGATTAGTTACTTTAAAGTATGTGACCATTAGTGATGTGTTTGTTAATGTCTTTTACTAAACCCATTGCTAGAGATGCTTTTAGTAAGCATGTTGGAGGTTTAGACTTGGAGAGTAATAGATATTTTTGATTATGTTATATTTTATTTTAGGCAAAATAACATTATTTTTCTATCATTGGTTACTTATGGTAAAGGTTAATTGAGTGCATAGAACTATTCTCACCAAGCTTGATTATCCCTTTCACAAAGGAAATCACCCCAACCCTTGAGTTTTGAGTGGGATGAAGCATAAAAAATACTAAGTACCATATTGTCACAAGCTAGCTTTGTGCACCAATTTGGCATGAAAACATGCTTAGTTTTGGATGAAACTTGGTGAGGAAATCAAACATGAAGAGAAAGTCATGTGGCATGAATTTAGGAGAAAATGTACTTATATATTATTTTCCTTATTTTTCCTATTTTAGGGGTATTTGTGTCTTTTTAGCATAGATCTTTCATTCAATGTTAGTACATAAGTACATGGTCGTGATCCTTACATTTTTATCTTCACATCTATATGAGATAGGGCATTAGAACTCTTCTAAGATAAGAAAAAAGCCCTTATGTCAACTTAAAAAAATTATATTTACTTGTGTCATTAGGGCTCTGACTTAGAATGCTTTTAAGGAGGCCTATCTAGTGACCCAGGTGGGCATTGTGACATAGGCTGGGGATTAGAATGTGGTGGCTTAAAGACTCCCCTTATACACTCAAAATTATGTAATGAGCATATATCAATAAAATGGAGCTATCCTTTTCCTCACTTTAAAAGTCCCTTCTCAATGTACACTAAAGGCTAATTATATGGTGCATTCTTTAAAACTTGGTATGCACTAATACTTTGATTACATACTCATGTTTGCTTACAAACATATTGTGCATGGGATTTTAGTTGTGTGGGTGATAAAATCACAATGCCCTATTTATTTATCCAAGTGTGGCTTGAATTCATTAGAAGACTAACATGTTGACCAAGAGTTGGCGACATGTATCGTATGATTTCAACTAGAGATCTACTGACACATATTTAGGTGATCTCCTTATTATCATGGTATGTCACCTTAACTATGAGTGAGACTCAATAAGTCTAGCAAAAAGGGTATTCACAACTTCATGTAGCTTATATAAAGCCAAATTTGAAACTTTGCGTTTCAAACTAATGGCTTAGTGATGACTTGTATGCATTCTATAAGGTGTATTATTAGAGCATCATAAAACTAAGAGGGAGCTCCACTATAGCATGCTTTTGATACTATATGTGCTATAAGTATATGTTAGGGTGTGACTAAATAGGTCTCTGCTTTGTCACTATGTGAGCCCTATAGCATTTATGAGTGTCATACATTTGTACCTTTGGGACCTGGACCTATGTTATGAATTTAAGCTTGGGTGTTGCTGCTTCAACATGTCTTCCAAAGGCCAAGAATCATAAGGTCCATTGGAAGATATCAAGAAAAGCAACTTAAGCTTAGTGGATGGATTGACATGAGTGTTTAAGGAAAAGTTACTCAATCTTATGCTCATGTTTGTGGCTCATTGCTTGGGTGGTTACACAAACTTGTGTAATTAGTGTTAAAAATGAGCATAAAGGACATGAATTTTTTTACATGGTTCTCTATATTCAAGAGGGTTAGAGATACAAAAATCTGGTATAGGCAGATGATTTTGGGAATGATGAGACTTAATTAGTATTATGCTAGTTAAATGGTAACTTAGTATGTCACATCCCCACTTCTTGGAGGCTGAATAACTTAGGTTGTATTAGTTACTTTATGTGAGGTTGTATTGATCACTAAAACTAGACTAGGCACAAGAAAAAAGATGTTAATTACATACAGACTTGAGGATTTGTCTTGCATGATATTGAAGTACTTAAGAATGGGTACATGTGATTGGCTGAGGACTAGATTAGGCACAAGAATCTATATGCATATAAAAATTCAAAATGAATTGGCACATATAGCATGGGTGTGAGTTTACACAAATTTAATGAATTCTTTAGTATAAAATGTTCATTTTGTTAAAATGTCACGAGTAGAACATGTGGGTGTTGTTGGTTATCTTCTAACTTGTGTTACTGCTACTTTGATTGTTATGGTTGATTGTTAAGTTTTTCAATGATTGCAATGTTATATTGGCATCTATCTGTCTTAGTTTTGGATATTAAATAGGATTTAATTTTGGTTGAGAACTAAACATGCAAAATGGAACTTAGTTTTCTCTGATTATCTTTCAGTTTAAATGAAAAAGATTAGAAGACATGGAATCCATGAAAACAGTAAGATAATAAAAAATGGAAAAAATGAAAAAAAAAAAGGAATATTCAATCAATCAAATAAAGAGCGAGGAAGAAAGAGGAAACAAGAACATGCAAGTAATTGACTTTGCCAATTAAGGGATCATGGAGAGGTTCAAACCTCACATGAATTCATTGTTTTTGAATATTAAAATTCAAGAGAAATAGAGTCAACCATGCATGAGGCACGCGCACGTGCACACTCAACATTTCCCAAATCACTCTCAAATCCATCGCAAGGACTCCTCTTTTTTGTTATGAAAAGTTAATTAACAAAGTCTAAGGTAGCAAATCTTCATGGATACCTTTAAATATAATTTAATTTGTTTGTCTTATGTGAAGGTTCATTATTTGTAACCTATGCGTGCTATGAAATTGTAGTAAAAGAAGCATTGGGTTGCCTTTTCCTTCACTATATGTATAATCTATGAGTTGAAAATTGGGGTTTTATTTGCTTGTTGTCAGATGTAAACACCATATTTTATCTAGGTTCATTTGAAAATATCTTAAAAATAAAAAAATATATTAAAAATACAAAATATACATTTTCTCTCATTTTTAGTTGTCTTTTATTTTCATCACAAATGTTATAAAATTATATAAAAATCAAAATTGAGAATATAAAACTTTTGTTTTCATCTGATACTTATCATTATAGTTTGTTATTTTCCTTTTTGGTTGAAAATTTAACATTGTTTTCACATTTTTAAAATTTTATTTCTGTCTTTACTTTTTCTCAAATTTTTTTTTATTAATTCACATTTATTGATAAAAAAAAGAGATATATCTAACATTTTAATCATAAAGAAATAGAGAAAGAAAATTTCATTAAATTTATCTTTCATTTGTATATTGCATTATTAGGTTACATTTAAATTAATCTAAAAATGATAAAAAATGTAATGGTTTTTTGGTTTTTTTTTCTTTTTAAAAAATGTAAAGAAGTTGATTACAATTTATTTATTTTAATTTTTTTATTTTCTCTATTTATCAATTAGTTTTATTTTTTAGAAAGAATAAAAAGGTTGAAGATAATTATTATCAGGGAGAGCATCTATCCTTCCTCGATTAGTAATCTTTTAGTTATTTTTAAGAAAAGACACAAAGGTTGAAGATAATTATTATTAGGAAGCGATTCATCCTTTCTTAATTAATAATCTTTAAATTTTTTATTTAGAGAAGAAAAAGTTGAAAATAATTATTATCAAGAAGAGAGTTCATCATTCTTCAATAATTATTATTATTATTATTATTATTATTATTATTATTATGATGATGATGATGATGTTAATCATCCTCAATATTTTACATCATTAGATTACATTTAAATACATAAAAAAGGATATACAAAAGGTTTTCGGTTTTTTTAACACATAAAAAAATGACGGAGAGGTATATTACTTAGTTTATCTTCTAGTTCTATTTTTGATGAAGAGTTGGAGTGGGACACAAACAAGTTGAAAATAATTGATAACTAGAGATCATTTTCTAATTATAAATAAAGAATCTGTCAGAAAAGAAAGACCACACAAAAAAATAATGAGAGGAGATATGAAAAAAAATCATACAGAGAAAATCTAAAAAGAAGAGAGAGTTAGAGAAGAAATAAATTTGAAGAGTTAAGAGTTTAGTTGACGGTGCTTAGAGGGAAAGAAGGGTTCATAATATCAGAAAGAAAATACCGTTTCTGCTTTAGTTTAGTTCCTAATTCTAATACCTTTTGTTTTTATTGTGTGTGGGTAGCTGCCAGAATTTGAAAAATGGTTAACTTAAGTGCTTGTTTTTGTAAATCAATCACAGTTTAGTGTCAATTTCTCCCGAGGTATATGTTTAGCTTCTTGGTTTGCTTTAAAAATGATTACATGCATTTATTATTTTTTCCCTTACATGCTCGTATATTTCCAACATTTTTATCATCTTTACAGAAATCTGGATCAAATAGATCTTTATGCTTAATTTGTATAGTTACTTTCAAAAGGCAATTGGCATACCTGCCTACAAATCTGTTGATTTATGGGATTACATGTTTAATATCGCTTGGACTTAGTTATGCAAGGCATTATATTATTATTATTATTATTGATTTTCAATTTGTGGGTTTGCTTTAAAATTACAATTGTTGATTACTTTGAGCTATGGATGTGCTATTCATATTGCTTTTAAATTTATGAATGAATTAAGGGTTCGAGGCTTTACTGATGAAAGCACACATATGAATCTATCAACAAGCATAGAGATAACTTTCAACGTCTCCTCAAGCATAAAAATAATTTTCTAAAGAATGATGTTAATCAGCGGTTTTTATTATATATTATATGTTTGTTGTTTAAAATCCAATGAGCATTGACATGTTATGTTAGGTGACGTGAGGGAGGATGATTTCTATATTATATGTGTGTGTGTGTGTGTGTGTGTGTGTGTGTGTTTCTTATTTTATTTTATTTTTATTTAGAATTAATGCTATTTATTTCATGTTTCGAAACCAACAAATGAATTTTGATGAAGTGCACACTTTTTGGTTGTTATATGACACGGAGGTTGATTGATCCTAGTTGGCTGATTTATTTCATGTTTGCTTCATATATTGTATCCTTTAGTATATAGCTAAGTTTATTTATTCTTATTTTTGGAATCCAAATTATTGTCAATGTAGGAATAAATTTTTGAGTTGATGGGTGACAGTTGTTAAGACCATCAAAGATAATATTGAACTACCTAAACTAATAGTTAGGATGAGTTTAGGTCAAATCCATAGAGATGAGTGACTGATTTCTATGTGTTTACAGTGTAAAATAGGGGGAGTTGGTTACTTTCTAATTAGAATAGATATTTAATTAAACAATTTAAGTACAAAGCAAATAGAAATAAAAAATAGAAGGGAAAATCAAATGGAAAAAAGCTCAATCCAATGAACTTTCGCAACCAATTCTGTGTCTGATTCTTGACACAATTATTTTATTCTCTCTTTAATCACTTAGCCAACAATCTAATTAATTATAACACCTAATTAATTCTTGTTAATTTCTTCCTAAATTTACCAACCAAGCCTAGCACCAAGTTAAGCCTTATTGCTAAATTAGTAGAAACCCAGCAGCTCAACTAATTTACTAATAATAATAAAATCTGAAAACATCAAGTCCAATTAATTAATCACCCCAATAACAACTCAACTAATTACCCCTAATTCTCTAGGAAAATTGACTTACCCCAATAGCAAATCAAAATCCTATTATTATTCCAACCAAACATCTACAAACAACAATAAATTGTCTATGAAATTCAACTAGCAATAAATCACAATGAACAATTAATCAATGGGCCACCTTCTCATCCAAAGCAACTATTAGCATTAAAATAAAGAATCAAGAGAATTAAATTGGAAATAAATTAGAGTTACAAGCAAGTCTCCTGATCAACAAAAGAATTGTTGTAAAATTTTCCTTATATTGAAATAAAAGTTTAGTTGCACATTAATGTAAAAATAAAAAGGAACAAAGAAACCTAATTGGGGCTAGAATCTTGCCCTATCAGAGCTCCTCTCCTCCACCTATCCTTTACTAAATTAGAGACAATACAAAATGAATCTAAAAATTATAACAATTGTAGCTCAGCTAAGTATTTAATATTCACTGCACTGCCTCTTGATCGGGCTGCTGATTAGGGTTGGAAGGAGGTTTAATTGGATGTGGATCCCTTCATAAAAAATGTACCCTTGCCCATCAAGTGTCTAATGGTCTTAACTTTGTATAAAAACTCGATTCTTAGCTTAAGTTATCGGTCAAAAACTAAAATAACTTTCTAGAACATTTCAACCCATATAACAAAATTTAACATTTAAGTCCATAACCATGAAACTAATCCAAAATGGTATATTTTGACCTCAAAACCTTCATAAAAGTTGTAGGAATGGATCTTAAATATCCTATGGGTTTAGGTTTGTAGTGAATTGATAGGTGAAGCTCCACTTATGATGAAAATATTGAAACTGGTTCTAGGTCGTAGGACAACACTCTATGTTAGCTTCTAGGCTTTATTTAACCTCCAAAATGTTTGAATTGGGCTTCGAGCTTTCCATGAAATTTTTAGATATTTATCTTAGCTTTCCAAAGATATAAGAATCACCCAAAATTCAAGATATACCTAAAAATCTAAAATTATGTAAATTTAATGAATAAATTCAATTAAGCATAAAAACTGATAAACTACAAAATCAATTTCAAGTATCCAATTAAACATATAAACATTATAAAAAACTAAGTATAAAGGATATAAAATATGTATAAATTGTATTCATCAATGGGCATCTTTTGGAATAATTTTGATTTGAATTTTGTTTTTTAATTTTCTTTTTATTATCATTATTACTTTTTATCATAGTTACAAACATATGCATTTATACATTCTATATGATAGAAAGGTTTTAAAGACTCCTAGACCAACAATGAGCCGATAGACCATCCAATCACCATGCATGACGACCATCTCTAACCTTTCTCTATGCTCAAGAATAACACTTCTAAGAGATCAAGGTTTTGTAGCTCTTTTGTGGAAGAACCATAGGACAAGTTAAGATTGCATTCATGTTTATTTAAGATTCTTATTAATCTTATTTTTGGGAATTTGTGAAATTTTTGGAAAATTTTTCATTTATTTTAAATTTTAAATTTTTATCTTATATGCAATAAAAAATGAAAAATAAAAAATATATAATTTTATCCATTTTTATTTAAATTTCCAACTTTATTTTCCTTTTATTTTACATATAATAAAAATTAGAAAAAATTAAAAATAAAAATATTTAATTTTCATATGCTTTGACTTTTCAAAATTATTCATTCATTCCACTTTTAAAATTATTGGTCTTTTTACTTTATTTTTAGTTTACCCTTCATATTAAATTGTTCCTTTTTTTAAAAAAAATCCTTGAAATATGGGAATTTAATTTTTCTTTTGAAGGTACATAGGCCCTACTTTTACAGGTCATGTCCTTTTTTATAAATATTCTTTTAAAGTCCATTATCTCAAATCCCATATCAATAGCTCCAATTAGTCAATGAATCCAATTTTCTCTTTACTTCTGATAGAGTAGCAAGTGAATATCATTGGGACATTTAAAACTTAATTTATTTTATTTTTTGAATATTGGCATTGTACATTTTAGGGATTAATAAAATATTTTGGCCATAATATATATCACATGATTATTTTCTAGGTAATCATTTTTATTTAATGAGTATTGTAGGGTACCTAACACTATCCCCATACAATTCAACTCCCGAATAATCTTTTTTGGTTAATATGACTTATTTTATCCATTTTTTAGTTTTTTCTTTTTCCATAAAATAATTAGTGGTGACTCTTGTTTTATTTATTCAAATAGTCATTGTTCGCATCACGCATCCTCTGGGCACGTTATAACAGTATGACAACTCCATTGAGGATGATTAGAGAGTCAAGCTATAATATAATATATATATATATATATGTATATGTAATACATTACGGCCCATTATATCTTATTAATTCCTCACATTATAGAATATCACTACACGTAAGTATTTTTCACATATTTTGTTTAGTTTTTATTTTTCTATTTTTTAATTATTCTTATTATCTCTATGGTGGGGTTGCTTGGATATTTTTATGAAAGTTGGTATGTTTCCCCACACAAAGTGCACATATACTTTACCTTACACACCTTTGGACCCTATACTTAAGTCTATGCCCAACTATAGGCTAGTTGAGTCATGTAGCGAGGCATCGAGGGAGGATATCTTTGGTCATTTTTTTGAAGGTTCTGGCTGAAACTATACCTCATTTCATAAGCATGAGTATAAGAGAATGTGCTTGTTCTTCCTTCCATTCATGGCTATGGAGTGGGATCTCTATATCTTTGATGTAGGCAGCAATTTGCTCTGCCATAGGGCATAAAACCATGCACTAATAGATAAGCCACTGAAAGCTTACCATTTTAGGTTAGAGCCAAACCTCTAGGGTAACTTATCCTAAAAATTAGGATTCATCTAATAATAGGACAAATAGAAAAACATTTTACTTTAATTTATTTTTCTTTAATTAATTTTAATTATAACATTCCATTCCACACTTTTTCTAATATATCTTTAATTTGCCTTGGTATTGGAATAGGTAAGAATTGATACATTGACATAGCTCATACTAATCCAAGTATTTTAAATATAATTAAATTTCTTAGAGAGAAATTAGAAGAGATGAAAGTACGATACAAGTCTAAAGGAGATTGTCTACCATAAGGATATGTTAGTGTCTTACTTGAGAAAGTAAAGGTTGAAGTGAAAGATGTGCATTTGGAAGAGGGAAGAGTTGTAGGAATATTGGAATGAAGTTCCAGAGTTTGTAAGGACATAATTTATTAAGAAATATGGTAGAATCATGTACTTATTGAAAAAACTAGTGCAAGGACTTGCTCTTATTACACTGATGCAATATTGGGACCTTTTCATTATTGAAAATAAGGATATAACTCCCACTTTAGAGAAATATGGGGTCATGCTAGGCATACTAGTAGAGTCAGGAACTAGTATTTATGTCAATGTGGGGTAACCACCATCAGTGGAAAGAGTAATTCGAATCTTAAGGGCAAAATCACAAGATGTGACCATAATGAAAAGAGTACTTACAAATAAATTGAAACAAGAAAGATGGTTAAAAGAATATATTATGTAATATCTTCACTGGTATAAAGAATAAAAGAAATGGGATATGTTTATCTAGGTAGTAGGATCACTAGTTTACGACCTCATTTTATTCCCATAAATCACAAATTTCATTGATTTACATGCCATCAATGTTTTCTTGGAAGTATTAAATAATAATATCAACCCAGTACCAGTCATCCTCATGACACCTTTTTGAATTTGAATTACTGTAAAAGGAATCATAATACAACTACAAAGTGTTCTACTTTATTGCTTTTTGTGTGGATTTGTTCTCATGTTTTCACCAAGCATGCCAAGAGATTATCATATTGGTTTGTAAATTGTTCATGTTTTCTGTAAAGGTTTGATGTAGTAGTTGTTCCTTAACTTGTTAGATCCAAATGGGTTTGTGAATATACAAAATTAGACCCTTCTAAGTTTATATGTAGAGTTAGTTGGCCCTCAACAAAAACATCTCTCATATGTTGTGGAGATTATCATTATGTTCCACTTCTTGGCCCAAGAGGATTAATTGCATATGCTCTGACCATGGTATTGCACTAGTTAGGATATCAACAACACATCCCAATGACCAAGTCATCAAGTTAGATGGAATTCTTATACCATGAGGGGGAGTTTATCAAGATTTGGTTAAAGAAATATGACAAGCATGGAGAAATGCAATAGTTATTAAGGACATAGAGCATGAGTACCACCAAGTACCAAGGGGCATGGGATATACTTGATGGTTCCAACAACTAGGAAAAAATATATGTATTCCACATAACATGCACTTTAAAATAATAATAAATTCTCCACGAACATTGGAAGATGAGAATAAAATGCAGAGCTTGGTGATTTCATATTTGGAAGAAATAGTTAACAAACTAACTAGGGAAAAGAGAAAATGAGAAGAAACACCAACTTTATGATCGATAACTTCAAGTAGGCAAAGAGAGGAAGTTGAATGATAGGTTGATAAAAAGATTGAAGGTAGATAACAAAGAGTTGGAAGATAGATTGAAAATAGCAAAAGAGTTGAATCAATAACTCAAAGGAGAAGTACAAACCCTCGATAATGTCAATAAAAATTTGAAGCAAATGTTTCTTAATGGAGAAAGAAAAACCAAATCATAGAAGAAGAGAATAAAGGTTTGCTAGTAATTATTAAGGATAAAAACAAGGAATTTGATTCTTTGCGAGATGAACATTATCAAATGAGGGTCGCATTTGATAGATGTGAAGAATTTTCCTAGGAAAAATTTCAAGACTTGAGGCATTATGTGAATGAAGCTTCGACTGTCTTTGCATCTTTCAAAGAACCTCCCAAAGAATGACTTGATTTAATTAATCATTGCACTCAAATTTTAGAAGCTTTACATTTGGCACAGTTTGGATTTATTTATGTTCTTATGTATTGAATTTCATCAAGCAATAAATTCTTCCTTTTTTTTTTTCAAATATTGTACTTCATATTGGTGTGTCTAAGGAAGCACCAAAGGTTATGTAGCTTGGGAGGGCTTATTTCCCCGTAAAGTAACATAGTTCATCTCGAGAATCTTAAAACTTAATAAAACGGAGCAATTATGTCAATGCATTAAAATCTTGTTAAACGAATATGCAATTTTTAAATAATACTAGTAATAATAAAAAACTTACGCTCTAATCATTAGAAATAAATTGGCAAGATAGCTCCTCAAAAGCAAAGATCCCCTATTTAACCCCATTTGCTTGTGAAGATTTATAAGGATTCATCCACGAATATCTCCATAGCAAAATGATCAACTAAATGATGAAGTCACTGAAATGAAAACATGGATTTTGGAAATGACAAGAACTAACTAGACCTTGAAGGCCCAAATGGAAGAAATAATGTGAATGGTTTTTGAAGCTCTTAAGAATAAAGATGGAGGGGAAGAGCAAATGATGTACTTCAAGAGCCTCAATCCAACTTCATGACAGATCCCATAATTGTTACACTTCCTATAAGTATCCATGAGGTTACTCATTCTAGAGTGACTTCTACTTATGCAATCAGTGGTTAGGTCTTTATGCCAATTCCCCTAACAAGTTCTCTACTAATGTTGGAAATGCCTTTTATGGCTGACTATAATCATCCTAAGGAATATATGTACCCTTATGATTACCAATATCCTTATGTTGATCAACCACCATGACTAACCATATTAAAGGGACATGAAGAGGAAAAGGAGAAAGTGAAACTTTTAAAGAAGTGTTGTTTGAAAAACTTTAATCAATCTTTGGAGAGAAAATGAAAAACTTTCAAGGATTCAATGCATATGGTGGCATTGAGTTAGATAATATATGCCAAGCTCCAAATATATCTATTCCCAGAGACTTTAAAGTTCCCAAATTTGCAATATATAATGGGAAAGAAAAACTTGATTTACATTTAAAGTTTTGCTTTAATGCAATGGCTATCTAGCCCAAGGATGACAAATTTTTAATACACTTTTTTTATGAAAGCTTAACTAGGGCAGCTTTACAATGGTTCATGCAATTAGTGTTGGTGTATGCCCTAGAAGCCAATCATGGGATGATTGTTTGTTTGCATACATTATATTACATTTTAATGGCAATTCAATTA
>JANHAO010013397.1:0-15871 GCA_026873985.1 Saraca asoca
GAGGAGTAAAAAATGAAGCAAGTTCATCTCCAAGAGTGATAGAGTGAGAGTGAGTTCTTGTAATCCTCTTTAAGAGAGAGAGAGAAAAAAAAGTTATTCTAGATTACCATTATACTTAGTAAGAGTTGAGTTTGATATTGAAAACCATCTTTGTTGGGTGAGATCGAGAGAAACTCTTATATCAAAAGAATCATTGTAATCCTACTTCATAGTAGAGACTTTTTTGAATTATAAGATCCTATGATTTTTCCCTTTCACTTTGTGAGGATTTTCCATGTTAAAATCTCAGTATTATTTTTTTTTCACTTACTCTCTTTATTTTCTTATTGCTCATTTTAATCATATAGAAAAAGGAAATTGGTTCTGATATTTCCCAACAATACTTAAGGAAATTTTGTGGGCACTTGATTCTTTCATATTTAATAATTAAATGTTTTAATTTATAAAACATCTAAAATTTAATATAGCTAAATGATATTATTAATCCTATCTCTTGACTTGTTTTATCATCACCTTCTTATACAAGATGAACTGTAATAGCTGAATAATCTACGAGGAAAAGGTAAAGAAAGTCAGCTTTGGATGATGGAAGGAAAAAAGGCAACAGTTCGAAATGACTAAACAGGATGTGGAATAATTTATGGCGGATGCTTTCAAGATACAGAGGGCTCGGAGATGGAAAATGATTTCAAGTACGACGATCACTTTATTCCCTTGAGCAACGAAAACAATTTTGATTCGTTTGTTGTAGGTAAATCATTCATTTCCTAACATGCGAATGCCCTATTTATTGAACATATAGTAGAAAATTATTTAGACTCTACATTTTTAAGGACTAAGGGGAAGTTTGCTAAAATTTAAAAATCGCTAACTAGGTATACTAAAGCCGATTTGTTATTCTTTTGTATTTGGCAAAATATTCCAAAGATTAAAAGTTTGCTTTTATCTAGTTTGATTTTAAGTGAGAACTAGTTTAAACAAAATTCTAATCAAAATTATTTTTTGTTGAGTCTGATTTTATTTAATCTATTTTTTTTCTTATTTCTCCCCTTTCTTTGTCTTTCTAGTTCGTTTAATTTAAAATAAATTTTCATAATATATCAGAAAAAATTTAGTTTAAACTTAGGGTCCATTTCTTTCTATAGAAAGCAAAATTTTATGGAAAGTACTTTCTTAAAAAAATACATTTCTAGAAAATAAATTAATTTTTTGTTGTTTGGACAACATAAGGAAATCTACTTTTTCTTGTTTGATGCATAAAAGCAAACTATTTTCTTTTATTAAAAAATATTGCTATACATGCAATTTCATCTTTAAGATTAAGTCACACAATGATCATTTTTTAATTAGAATATTTTTAAGATAGAAGTCAACAAATCTTTACTAGCAAAAATAAAAAATTAAGTGCATTTGTACTAAAAGCAACATCCAAGAAGAATATTCAAATTATTTTTTTCCATTTTCGTCATTTTTTCATAAAGTATTCACTTAACTTTGGCTAAAATTGTTAACTACATTTGTTAACTTTCTTAATTGCTCAAATATTTTCTTGATATAATTTTTAATATAATTATTGAATTATCAACATTTGTTGGAATGAAATAAGATACAGGGGGAGAGAGAGAGAGAGAGAGAGAGGGAGGGAGGAAGGGAAAGATAGAGAAGGAATAGAGGGCACAGAGGAGAGAGGAGAGAAAGAAAAAATAAGAGAGAGGGAGGAAAGAAAAGAGGAGATAAAAATAGAATAGTGAGAGAAGAAAGAGAATGAAAGGAAGCATAGAAAGGTAGAGAAAGAAAGATAGGAAAATAAAGAAATGGTGAATGTGATTATATAATATTCGATGATTTAGAAAATTTTTTTTTAATTAAAATAGAAATTACTTTCTCTCAAATATATTATCATTTTCTGTTGATTAGAATCTACATTCTATTAACTAATTTTTTTATTAACTCCAAACATAGAAAAATTAGGAAAACAATTTTCACAAAAATATTTTCCTTTTAAACAAATGGACCTTCAGTGCTTAACTAAACTTTAGATATACTAATATAATTATATTATAAATCTATATTGCATTTGCTCGGATTTACAAAATTAGTTTGCATTTATTTAATTTGAGCCGGTTACATAAATCAACAATCATCCCTAATAATTTTTATTATTTTGGTTTGCAGAAGATCAATAAAAATAAATAAATAAATAATGTCCAAGACTCCGAAGTAGAACAAGAGAGTGGTGTAACCTAAGGCAGCATTTTTGTTCTTCATAATATTACTGCATCCTATGATATTACAAAAGCACAATAAACAAATGTTATTGAAATGGATTAGGATTCAGTGCAGTAATTGCAATTGTAATTGATGCATCTAGTCTTTGATTTGTGTAGGATCCATAGGAATTTAGGAAGTCTTATATATTTAGACAGTCAGATGCAACAACTGCAGTTACTGTATTGGATCCAAATTTTATTGAAATAGCGGCTGTTGGAAATGTAGTTCATCAAACTGCAACGGAAGAAGAAAATTCTTTAAGGAATAATGAAAATCTTCAAGCAACACAGTTTAGTGGTCAAGAAATACAACAAGACACAGTTTTTGGATAAGCTTTGCCCCATAATGTGAACGAAAGTGTTGAGGAAGATAGCCAAATTATTATAGATAATTGGCGATTTAAACCTGCAGAAGAGATAGCAAGGCTTGTTGAAGAATTAATTGCCAAAATGTGAGTGGTAATTAGATATCCTATGTAGTCAATAATGTTCATAATTTGGTTCATTCCAAATTAATTGACAAATTAATTTTGACCAATGTTGTATAAATTCATGAAGTTAAATTTTACGTGTATGAATGGGCAAAAACATTGATAAATTGATCTTCTGTACTTTTGATTGAAGAAATTCAGTTTTTGACTTCATTTTACATGATTTGCTCCTACAAGAGAGAGGAAAGAATGAATTTGCATACCAGACTTACAGGTTTTATAAAAATTAAAATCATACTTTTTTGTAAGTTTTGCATTCAAAATTGTAACTTCTCTTATGTGAAGTTGCCAAACTCTACAACAATTTGTGTTGCAAATTAATTAATAGAGTTTTAATATATTTTGTTTTCCTTATTACATGTAAATTCTTTATAAATTTACAAGATTTATGAAAATAAATTATAAAAAATATAAAAATTGCAAGAGAGAGAGAGATATATATATATATATATATATTTGTGCTTAGATTGGGGCTTTGTGACTGTGGAATAAGTTGATACAACTTCCTATTAGCCTTGTTAGTATCGTATAAAATGGCATTATGAAATGCAAGCTTCAAATTTCAAAATGCTTGAAAGTTAAAACCTTCAAAAACAAAAAGAAAACTGATTACTTCATCCCAAAAATTTGTAAAAATGAACGTAGAAAACATTGCAATGAAAATTTAAAATGTACCAAAGTACACGCATACGATGTAATCTTTCATTTTAATCATCATCCAAGACAAAATATCCTAACTCTAGCCAATTGAAATTGCAAATTCAATCCCCCTAGGTGTAACTGAAATCGGTATTTACAACTCATATGCGCTAAAGTTTAGTTTAATTATATTTACACTCTTTTATTTTCAAAAATATATACTAACCTCCCTTTTCTATATACATCCACCTTCATTTTTCATGTATTAAACCTCTCACCTTCCCTACTGCGGAAACAATAAGGAAGGTTAGTGCATATTTTTGAAAATAAAAGGGTGTGAGTGTAATTAGACTATACCTCTGGAGAAGTGAGTATTATTTACCCTTTAATAAATGAAACTTGTGAGATAAAATAATTATTATATAAAAATCATTAATTGGAGACCAAATTTTTTATTATATAGTAATTAGGGGGTGTTCGGTAGGGGAAATTTAGGGATAGGTAACAAGATCAAAATACTAATTCCTTTACCAAGTAATTGGTTCATGTGTAGTAGAATATGTTAGTGTTATTTAGTCTTAACAAATTCCTTTCCTTTAAAACCCTTCCTTCACCTAAGTTATCAGATTATTTTATCCTCTGAAAACAAGAAAGTAATCTCTCTTTCTCTTTCCTTTTCTTATCTCGTGAAGCTCCTACCACCATCTACCGTCATTAACCACCACCCACCACCACCTTCCACTATTGACCACTATCCATCACCACTATAATCATTGACCACTGTTTACCATCACTTTTTACTGTTGACTATCGCCTACCACTTTTACTATCATTGACCATTACTCACCCCTACCTTTTGCTATTGACCATTGCTTACCATCACCTTTTGCCTTTGACCACTACCCACATCCACCTTTTGCCATAGACTACAGCCCACCACTACTGCCATTGACCAATTTACTATCACAATCATTACTACCACCTTTAATCACCACCTACCACTTTTTGCCTTTGACTACTACCTACCATCACTACCACAATTGACCATCGTCTACCACCATTGACCATCATCTACCACCACCTTCCACCATTGGCCACCATCCACTACCATCTTCTGTTGTTGGCCATTGCCAACCACCACTATCACTATTAACCATCACACACCACCATCTTTTGCCATTAACAATTGCCTAACACCATTACTAATGTTGACTGTCACCTATAGCCGATGATCACTAGCCACCACCACCTTTCACCATTGACCACTGTTCACCATCACTACCATCGTTGACTATCATCCACCATTGCCTATAATTATTGACCACCATATGCCACTACCTACTTCTGTTGACCACCATCTACCATCACCTACTATTGTTGACCAGCAGCCACCACCATCTACCACCCTTGATCACTGGTTGCCACCACTTATCACCTTTGACTGTTGCCTACTACCACCTACTATTATTGACCATCGTTCACCATCACCTATCATCGTTGACTATCATTTATTACTGTTGACCACCACCTAACTAAACAGTAAGAAAGGGAATCATAAATAGTGTGATTTCATTCCCTGATTAAACCAAATAAATAAAAAAAAGTAACCATTACCATTATCCTTATTCCTCCTTTTTTGATTTCATTCCTTTCCATTTCCGTAGGTTAAACCAAACACCCCTTAATGTATTCTAATTCATGTTATGTATCATTTTTTTTCTTTTCAAAATGTAATGTGACCATATTCTGCAAATACTAAAAATTGTGTAAAAGTTACTATAATTCAAAATAGTATATCCCTTTGTGGGATTTAGCTCTTCTAAAGTGCAAAGTGTACTTTAGATGGTAAAATGGATCATCATAATTATTGGTCAGAAAATTAATGACTCAGAATTTAATAAATAATAAGTAATTGAAAAAGTAGTTTTTAAACTTGTAATTATCCATTTTCTTGATTTTCTCACCAACCGTCACGATGATCCACTTTGTCTTCTAAAGTGCATTTTGCACTGAGGAGCCAAGTCGAGGTGGGCTTGTTATCTAATTAGCTGTGGTCATAAAGAAATTCTTGCAACATCCAAACATCATACACACTTTTTTTTTCTCATGAAGTTGAAGAATCCATTAATTATTATCTTTTTTTTTATGTGAATACTTGGATCTTTTCTTTGCTCCTTGTTATAGAATTCAAAAACTATCATTTATTTGCTTATTTGAGTCTTTTCTTCATGCATTATTTGAGAATTTAGAAACTATAATAATTTGTTTGTTATATTGTTTAGAATATTAGTAGTAAAGTTCTTTTTTGGCTAAAAAAGGAAATTTTATCCGACAAAAGTAGCACAACTATCATAAGGAGATGGATTTAATTACTCTAAAGTGCAAGATGCATTTTAAAGGGCAAAGTGGATCATCATAACCATTCTTAGGAAAATCAATGGCTCAGAATTTAAAAAATAATTTTGATCAATATCATTTTCTATTCATGAGCTTAATATTTGTTGATTGATTGCAGGATTAAAGTAAGTGATTCAAGAGATACACTTTTAGTTATAGTGTTTTTATTGCATTGATTAGGACCTTTTGTAAGTGTGTTCTTATTCATTTTGATCCAAACAAGTTTCTCAAGCTAGTTAAATTGAGGTAGAAATAAATCATTTGAAATGAGCTTAAAATCAAAGTTTTCAAATAAACTTTTCAAAAACACTTTTATAAGTGAAATATTCATAAAAACTATTTTTCACTATATGCATCGATTTATACAAAAAATCTTGTGAATCAATTATATAATCAATTCATGAAAAATTGTTTTCACTAAAGGTTAAAAAAATCTCGGAATCGATTAGTTAATAGATTGGTGATCTTTTCACATGATAGTGTGAATTGATTTACACATCGATTCTATCATGAAGTTCTTGATAATATTTATAGACAAATTAATTCATGAGTTAGCAATTGCTCTGAATCAATTCATAGTCAAAAAGTTAGTTATTTTTTTAAATGTCAGTTGCGATACTATAAATAGAACCAAGCCTTATTTCAAGCATAACTTTTCATATCTTTTACAAACGAACAAGTGCAAAAAATTGAGAGAAAATAGAGCTTGAACATATTTATATCTACCTCATCTTATTTCATCAAACAAAGCAAATCTTGGATCAAATTGGCGCACACTTGATAATTGAGATTTACATCTCAACCAGAGGATTGCATTTCTATCTTAATTCTTGTTTTCAGTTTTTAGACTTTTAGGTTGATGGAAATTTGAGATATAAAGGGAGAGATTGATCTTTCCTTTGCATCTTTTTTAATTGTGAGGTTGATCATAATTAGTTGAAGGAGTAATGTGTTTTGTATCTAAATTAGCTAGCAAGAGCCTAGTTAAGTCTTGTGTATAAACTAGTTGGCAAGAGCCTAGTTAAGTCTTGTGTGTAAACTGATTTGCAAGAGTCCAGTTAAATCTTGTGTTTAGGAAATAAAAGAAGGACCATTTGGTTGAGGATTTAGTCCAGTGGATGTATACTTCAATTGCGATTTCAATTAAAGTGAACCACTTTAAAAATCTTTGCGTTCTTTTCATTACTACATTTATTTTTTGCCACACATATATTCTATTTTAACTTATTAACTATTTCTGTAATTCTACGTTATATCTAAATCAGTGACTACAATTGAATTTTTGTTATCTAATAAATATATGTTGATAAATCTTACAAACTTCCAAAGAAATTTTAAAGTCTTTTGTTGCAAACTAGAATCCAGATGAAAAGATCATATGTAATAAAGGACCAACACACCTTTCATTTTAAAGGGGCCAAATCCCATGAGAAACTACATTGTCCATTGTAGGAGTTAACACCAACATAGAACCAGTACCACTCTCTATGAACCTTAACATTTTTATTTAATTTGTAGTGTAATGTATCTATCTTGACCCTATTGTACATAATATCTAACAAATTTTTAATTAAATTATTTATTTATCTTTATTGTGATTTTAAATTTGAATAAGCAATCATACGTGTGGAAAAAACTACAAGTTTTTTCAAAGCTATAAAAATGGTAACTTTTATTAAATTTTTGTTATATATTTGCAATTTTTTAAGTAATAAATTGCATCTATATTAATAAATTTTCATGACAATTATGCTTACAAAAAAAAAAACTTATAACATTCTATGAAAAATTTATAACTTTTTGTAAAAATATGAAAATCTTTTTAAAAAAGGCATCCATAAATATTCTTATTCTTTGAAACACGCAACAGATTATAAGCCTTTAAATTTTGCCCCTATGATTTTTATCCTGGCCTTGTGTGTGTCCATAGGGGGAGTTTTCCAATTTCATTATTATAAAAAACGTGGTGATAGAGATTATTAGAAGCCATTCACCATTGACACAGATAACGCCACAAATATATAATTTAAAAATGAAAAATTACACTCACTTTTTTAAGTTTAATTTTATTACATTTGCATCGTTCTACTTTTAAAAAATATATCCATTTCCTTTATTTTTCTGCATGATATATTAGGAGATCATATGAGTGTAGTTTGAAAATATAGTAGTAAGAGGGATGAGTGAATATTATGAAAATAGAAGAATATAGAGGTAATTAGGATAAATTTAAGAGAACGTGAGTGTAATTTGTTTAAATAAAAATTTAAAAAACAACACCATAAAAAAAGATTTTAACAAAATCGCATATTTACAATAGTAAAGTGTCACGCCTCAATCTTTTGGAATGCGACCAACGTAGGTGGACACCTATTGACATCCTCCTACAAGCCTCCCATATACTTTTCTAAATGCATATTATGTGCTCCCTTCAAAGTGAAAACTAGTGAATTTTTTTTTTTCAAAATGCTTGTAATTCTGATTCACTAATAGAAAAGCTTTTAACAATTCTCAATAGAATTTCATCTATGTAACCTGTTTCTCAATATAAAAAATTGTCAATATGAGATATGGTCTCCAATAATTTTTTCTTGAATTCTTGTTTTGTGGAGGTTATAGCTATTTGAGCTGAGAACTTGCTTTTTGCCATGAGAAACTGCTTTAATCTGGAGGAATTGCTAACATCTATGGATTATTTTTGAGATATCTTAGAACTACTATAGAGTTAGCAAATTCTATTTTGAATTTATTCCACCATTTTACTCTAAAGTCCCTTGCCAGACTTAAAGGACATGGATCTTGATATTTTTTAATATAAGCATAGTCCCAGTGAAGGATCCAGGCAATTTTAAAATTTACACAAAAATAAAATAATTTATCAATACTTTGGCTGACTTTTAAGGAAAACAAATCAAAACTTTCTTGAATTTTGATATAAAAAATTTGAGAAATTGGTCTACAAACTTTGAACCATTCCAACAACCAAGCTAGATGATTTTTTGAACACGAGGAAGTAAATTGAATAAACCAAGAATAACAATAATTATTATAAAAGAGAATATTATACTAAGCTAATTTGTAATCCTTACAATTAAAAGTTTCTGGTTAAAAATATACTTGAAATTTCTTATGAGTGTATGGAAAGGATAATCTCCAATCCTGATGAGAGAGTACTTGGATTATTTTGATAGTTAAAAAAGCTATTTTATTTGGATTTGAGGGAACCATTTTATATTCTAGTTAAATTGATTGAGTTTGTAATAAAACTAGCTCATAAAATTCCCTTGTTTTTCGAAAATCTTCTGAAATATAATTTTGATTTTTAGGTAAGATTTTTTGAGTAGTTTCATAGGGTGAAGCAGCCTTTTAAAAATCTTTAATAACTAATATTGGAATCTTGATTGTTTTGACCACATATTCAATGTTTTGGGTGAACACTGGTTTTGTTTGAGGAGTAGTGGGAGAAAATAAACTTATTGAAGAAGTTACTGCCTCAAGATAGTTTCTTGGGTGCTGAGGTATTGTTCCAAGTGTGATAAATCTATTTTGAGTGGGTAAAATGGTAGATCCTATTGAAGTTAGATTATTGAAGAGCTTATTGAGGTTGTTGATGTTAGAGTTTTCATAGCATAATCTGCTATAGATCTTTTTGGAGAAGGAGTGGCCTCTTTCATCTTTTGAGCCTGAAAAGTATATAAGATTGAATCTTGAAAGTGCAAAATGCTAATCTTTGAAAGCTTTATGCAAAAGTTTATGTGCATGTGATGGAAACTTTGAAGGTATTTATTGACTTCTAAAAATTTTGGATGGCATGTAATATGATGATTTTAATCAAAATTTTTGAAAGAATATTGATAGTTGGAGAAGTTGCTGAAGAATATAGACATTTCTCCACAATCTTGTGAGCAATTTTGGTTATTTTTATTTTCAGAAATGTCTTCTTCTAAATTAGAATCTTCTTGAATTTGATAAATTTGTTCTTCTTCCTCTTGAGAACTTCAGATTCAGATACTGGATTTAATAAAAGTTCTAGCAATTAAATTTTTAATTCATCACTGACACTTAAATTATTGATTTTTTGTTTCATTTTGTAATTCCTACTGTAATGACTAAATTGTTTACATTTATAACATACATCTCTTCTTTATTTTTGAAAATTCTTTTTGGTTTTCTAGTTTTTTTAATTACTAATTTGGGTTATTGGATTATTTACATAATTAGTTCTTTTTGATGGTTTGGATATTATTATTCTTCTAGCTTTTATTTTCTTTTTATTTAGGAGCTTCCTATATGGATTCATAACCATATTATTGACAAAGGGTTCCTAGCTCTTTTTTATTAACTCTATTTTCATTTTTTATTCTAGCTTTTAATTTTAAATTGGTACACAAAGCTAGACCTTCTTGATTTATTGTATTGATTAATTGATCATAGGTTAATTCTACCCAAGGTATATTTCCATTGAATTCTTTTCTTAAATTACATCTTACTTTTTCTACAAATTGATTTGAAAGACCTGCTATAAATTTTTCTTTCCAATAAGTTAAATTGCAATCTATTCTTGTAAAAATTCTTAATAAAAATACATCCTTGTACCATCTAAAGTCTATTAATATTGGACACTTATGATTTAGTAAGGCTTCAAAGGCTCTATCTTGAATTTGAGAAGGATTTCCTATAAATTATTTCGTTATTGATTTCATTAAGGTATTGACTATATTAGTTGTTTGAATTATTTGTCCATTTATAATTTCTAGTTTGACTATTTGAAATATTTGAGTTTTTTCATATTTTGATACATAAGAATCCCACCATCCTTTTAATTAATCTAAAAATCTTGCTATAATTAGATTGGTGGTTTCTGATTCATCATTACCTTGAATTTTGTATGCTGTTGCTGCTATAGTTATATTTTTTGAAGTGTTAATTATTTTGTATTCACTTTATCCATTTATATTCCATTCATGAACTACATGTCCATCATAGAAGTTTTCCCAATATTGATTTCTTTCTTCATATTGAATATCTAGGGATGTGGGTCTTGGATTATAATTTCTAGCATAGTAATTTTGATTTAATTTTTGTCCTTACTTTGATGTATAGCTATATAATTTTCATGCATTTTATTAATTTGTTGATTTTCTAATTGATTTATTTTTCTCTCTTTTGAAATTGTATTAATATATTTTGGAGCTTTTCCATTTGCTTTTGGAGATTTTTTTGTTAGTAGTTAAATTTTATAATTTTACGATAATTTCTTCTAATAATTCTTCATTATGATTTGTTTTTCCTGATTTTATATTTTTTAATTCTTCTTGAGTCATAAAAAATAGTTTAAAAATTGGTTGTTCTAATTTTGCTCTATTTTTTTACACTCTTAGGATTTTGGAGTGATATATAATTTAAAATGTTATCTACAGAATTTTCTATGTTATCTAATGGAGTAGATATTGTATGAATAGTTTGATTTAAATAATTGTTTTGATGTTGAATATTTTTTATTTGTCTAAGACTTATATTATTTTCACATTTTATTTTAGATGCTCCTATTTTGAATGGGGAAGCAATTATTGAGGATTCAAAATGTTCAAATTTTATTTTTTGTAAAGGGAGATGATTTTCAATAATTATTTTATTTGCTAAAGTTTACCATTGCTGTTTTTATTTTTGTAACATGTTAAAAGAATTTTGAAGTTTATTTTCACCTCATTCTTCTTTTGGAAATTTTTTTATTCTTGAAATTTTTTCATTGGTGGAGATTAAATTATTTGATGAGAATTTTATGTCTTTTGAAGATGTATTATTTTTTTCCTATTATTAAATTATTGTCTTTGGTTATGATGGATAATAAATTTTTATTTTTTCAAGAGTCTTTACTTTTGAAAACTTCATTGAAAATTTTTTACATAGTGTGTCTTGTTAGGTTTTTCTTCTTCTAAACTTAATTTTATCTTTTTTCTTTAGATTGTTTATTGAAGGCTTTTCTTAAAACAATGGTTCCATTATTGGCTTCTTTAGGTTTTAGTAGCCTAGATGTTTTGTTGTATGTGGCTTTATTTACTTCATCATGTTGTTGAGAGTGGATTTCATGCAAGCAATTATCTAAGATTCTTGAATTTGTTATCAACTTTTGACTTCTCAACAACTTTGTCATTTTTTCTAACAACTTTTGACTTATTAACAACTTTTAAAGCCATATGCAACAAAACGTCTAGGCTACTAAAACCTAAAGAAGGAAATAATGGAACTATTATTACAGGAAAAGACTTCAATAAACAATCTAAAGAAAAAGACAAAATAAGTTTAGAAGAAGAAAAACCTAACAAGACACACTATGTAAAAAATTTCAATGAAGTTTCCAAAAGTAAAGACTCTTCAAAAAATAAACAGTTTATCATCCATCATAATCAAAGACAATAATTATGTATACATATGTATGTATAATGTATAAATACGTATACATTAATAATTATTCATGGTTACTTGTTTTCCCTAATTTTATAGCTTTTAGTTTTTCTTGAGGTGATGAAAATTGTTTAAAAACAGGTTGTTCCAATCCTTTTGATGTTTTAGGATTTTTAAGCAATACATAATTTGAAATATTACTTATAGAATTTTCTGCATTATCCGAATATTCATTATGAAGAAAAAAAATTAATATTGGAAAAATTCCTACGATGGGCATGGAGTCCATGAATGGAATATAGATGGGAAAAGTGAATATGAAATAATCAACACTTTAAAAAATATTACTATGGCGGCAACAACATACAAAATTCAAGGTAATGACAAAGCACAAATTGCTAATTTAATTATAGTAGGATTTTCTGATCAATTAAAAGGATGGTGGAATTATTATGTAACAGATTATGAAAACACTCGAATTTTCCAAATGATCAAACTAGAAGTTGTAAATAGGCAAATAGTCTAAACAATTGATATATTCAATGATTTAATAGAAACAATAACAAAACAATTAATAAGAAATCCATCTCAAATTCAAGATAGCCTCTAAAGCCTTGTTAAATCATAAATGTCCAATACTAACAAACTTTATATGGTATAAAGATATATTTTTATCAAGAATTTTCACAAGACTTTGGATTGTAATTTAGCCTACTAGAAAGAAAAATTTATAGCAAGCCTTCCAAGTCGATTTGTAGAAAAGGCAAGAAATAATTTAAGAAAAGAATATAATGGAAATAAGCCTTGAATAGAATTAACTTATGGACAATTAATCAATACAATAAATCAAGAAGGTCTAGCCCTATGAATTGATATAAAATTAAAAGCTAGAATAAAAAATGAAAATAGAATCAACAAAAAGGAATTAGGAACATTTTGTCAATAATATGGTTATTGTTGATAGTGGATTTTGGTTCAGTGAGAGAATGCGAAAGCTAAATCCAGTTAACCAGTAAGTTCAATAAATCTTAAACTGTAATTCTAGTTGAGTGAGAGAGAAAAAGAGAGGTGGAGATAGAGAGGAAGAATTGAGGAGGTGAGGGCACTAGGGTTTTTTAATGATGTTCAGTTAAAGTCTGTTCATTGACCCCTACATCCACGATAATGTTATTTCTCAAAATTTGAGTGTATAGTATGTTGTTTGCAGTGTCTCTATACTTTTCAGAGTGTTTTCTTTGTCTAGAATTGGCTCTCTTAGAGTGGTCTTCTTCTATAATAATCTTAACCCCTATTTATAGTTACAGGAATGTAGTCTAAAAAAGGGAAAATAATAATAGTTTAAGTACAAGTTGATTCTTGTTGGTTGGCCATGCAAGTTGGTCCCATTCTTGGGTTTCATCAAAGTGAGTCTTCTGGAAGATGGTTGAGGTGGCATGTTTTGACTAGCGAGCTAAAGCTCGTTACCATTCAACCTGGGGGTCATCACCTTTGTTCTATGATCTAGAGCTCATAATCATTCTATAGCTGATGTGTGCATTATAGCCGAATGACTTGAGCTCACATTCAAGTAACCTTAAGCCTTTCAACGACCTCGAGTTAATTTATGTTAGGCTTTATTCAAATGGATTCACCCATTGGGCTTTTGTTAGCCTATTTTGCATAGTACTAAAAATACCCATAATATTAGCCCCTACTTCTTAGTTCGCTCTATAGATTGGGAGCTGAAACTTGTTAACAAAAGTTTCCTTATGTATTCTAAAGTGTTGTCATTTTAGACTTCTTGTCTTATTGCTTCTACCCAGATAATGCTTTTGATGTGCTTGTCTTATAGCTGTTGGCATGGCAGCCTTGCTTTTTGTTAGACCATTTGATCAAGGGCAACTAGATAGTTTATGGGTCCATCGGTGAAGCCAAGTGTCATGCCCCAACCCTAGGCACGTGACCGGCATAGAAGGCCACCCTTAGGAAACCTCCTACAAGCCTGACTTTGTATATTGACTTATGAATACACATCTATTTTTGTTAGAAATTTGACAGAGTTTCCCCTATAATTTGGACACCCAGGCCTAAGGCCTTCGCAACAAACAACACAAAAAATCACATATACAAACAATCAGTGGCCCTGGCAATAACAACCTACTGGGTATCTAAGACTCAATCACAAACATAATGCAATATGTATCCCTATCCAACTACCAAGTCACATCACCATTTCCATATCTTTTAACCTCTGTGGAAGATGGTCTATGGAACGGGAAGGTCGGGGAGGCTTTTGACTCTGAAAAAATCAAGGAAAAGAAAAAAAGTGAGTTTTGTAGAAACTTAGTGAGTAAATAATCCCCTCAAAAATCATTTACTATGTATAAATCAAATCTGATACCGTTTATAGCTAGAAAATCCTGCTTACCCATTTAATTACCTTTATCTTAAAGTAAACCTAGAAAATTAGCATTTCATAAGAAAGTCAAGTATCGAAAAATGCAATACTCAATAACATAAAATAAGCATCAAAATAAGTCTTTATTAAAGATATGTTCATAAAAACATAAGTCATGATAATGAATCGAAAACTATTGTCAATACACATTATAATAAAATAAATCACTGGATCTTAGTAAATAACTCCCCGAGGGTAACAATACTGTATACCCACCATAAGCCACTGATAACATAAGATTTGACACATTTATTTATCCTCATACCTAGCATTTTAAGAGCCAAAATGGCATGTTTCCAGCTGTGTTAATATGTATTTGTGATTTGGTATCAATTGGTTCATTAGAACAAATTTCTGCATTTTCGGCCATTTTGGAGCAGTTTCTATAATTCTAGCATAACTTGAGCTATATTTGTCCAATTGATGTGATTCTTGTCTTCTAGAAAGATAAGAGGTATATCTACAACTTCCATAAAGACCTCCAAGGCTAAATCACTCATTTGGTTACCTGAATTTGGAGATGAAGTTACTGTTAGAATACTGTCTCTTGGGCAGCCGATCTCTGCTCATGTAATAGACCATAACTTGAGCTAGGGAGGCCCAATTGAGGTGAAACTAATCCCAAATTGAAGCTAAGACATAATTCCACAAGTTTCATGAAGGCTTTCTGAGCTGAAAATGTCAATATAGGTGTCAAATATTGGCTGCAACCTAGAGGCAGATCTGCTAAAACTGGGCTGATGCAGAATGGTTCCTAAAGCCCAAAATTTACATGGATCCAAAGCCCATTGCACCACCATTTGCTCTAACCCGTAATTAGCCAACTGGAGACACAAAAGAGTGAGGAAAAGGAGGGAAAGTAGTCTGCAAATGGTCCCCAACACACAGGCAGAAGTAGCCACCAAAAAAAAAAATTGTCAGCTAACTTTTCCAACTCAGCATTGCTATCTCCTCTTTGTATCTAGGGAAAGCCATTTAGTTTAAGACTTTTGTTCTGCATTTTCATTAGCTTTTCTTTGTGTTTTTTTTAGGCTAGGTTTTCGTGAGGGCAGAGCATGCTTTTGCTCTCCCTCCTTTTTTTCATTTTTCCTTGTTTTTTAGCCTGCCATGGAAGGCTGAAGTTGTAACTAGCCAAGGGGCTGCAACCTGAAGATTAATGAAGAGGTTTTTGTTCTTTCATTCTACATTTAATTATTGGCCATTTATTTCCTATTTCCTCTCTATTTTTAGCT
>JANHAO010013398.1:0-15886 GCA_026873985.1 Saraca asoca
TCCGGGGGAAGGGTTCGGCCAAGTTGGGGTTGCTGTCTGAAAATTTTCGAAAATTTCCCCTCCTTGGCCGGACCGGTTCCTACATCTTCAACACCAGAAACAAGTACCAAAAGAAAACTCATCTCAACTTGAATTTCTTCATGACAAGTTAACATAAAACACTTGTACAAGATCTAGCTATCTACTTGTAAAATTCACACCTAGTGATTTTTCAGATTGGCCATAACAGTTGTTTCCAAATGCTATTTAATACTCAAACCATTTACATAAGCTAAACTTTGCTAATAATTAGGCCATTTTCTTACAACAAACCTTTATTACTAAGTTTTCATATTGTCCTTTTCACTCACTTCTACCTTTGACAAGTGTATTGTTTTACATTTACATTTCTTATCATACATCTTTTGGATGCTAATCTCAAAGGTTACTACCTAATAGTTTCATTAAAATTCTTTCAATGTATAATGCACCCATGATCTTTTATTCACGACTAAAACTTTAGGCAACATACACACTAATAGGTTGAAACCATAATCTAAAAAAACTCTTATTACAATAAATTTAATCAACATCAAATAAAACTTAAGGTAGGTGCTAAACATGTAAGGAATTTAATATCTTGTAACATCAGTCAATTAGCAAGAATAAATTTCATTCATTTTTCTATGAACAAGGACATCCTAAGATTTATTTCACTTGGAATCTGACACTCCAACAATTATTCTATTTTCCTAAAACTCTAGCATATGAGCATTAATAGCTCCAACCATTAAATATTTCATAGCCAAGAGCCATGTCATGCACAATTCCAATTGTTTCCTACTCAAGGACAATATAGGGTTATAGAATCTACCTTGTTTACCTAACATTTAGTAACATGAAATTACTATGATCACATACCATTTAATTTCAATTCATAGTTCATACTCAATCATTAATCATTTCATGGCATCATGTATATCCGATCACTTCAATGACTCATGAATAAGAATATTTACTAAACTCAACTCAACTCACTTTTTTGCACACATTACCATATGAAAACAATTTTAATATGGATCCAAGGTAGTATTCTTCAATCTAACAGGGACATTTCGATCAAATCAACACATTCTCTTTACACAAAGCATTCAAGTCAAACACTTTTAATTCAATCAATTGAAAGCATACAATGAATCGGGTGTTCAATATGTGAGCAAGTTTCTTTAGGCAACTTACCACACAGTTTATAATTTAGTATTAGAGCTTCATTCGTTGTATCACTCCAACAGATATAACTCCCCCTTATCTCTTAATGATTCCATGGCCATGTTAGAATATGTACATATTTAAAAAAAGAAAAAACTTTAGAAGTTCCTTAAAGAACTTGCTTCGTGAATCCAATTTTCAATTCACACATAACTCATCAAGACACACACATCATAATAGTTCAATGATCATGTCCACATTCAATCAACTAGCTAGGTCAATACACAAACAATCATTTCCCCATTCAAGAGGCCACTATTTTACATTTTTTGGTTTCTTAAAGAATCTTTTATAGATCTATATCAAATAATTCACAAACTTAATGACTCAATTCACAATACATTCAATACAATGGTAATACTCATCTAATTAATCATTTCTAATTTACAAATCAATCAAAATAATAATAACAGTCTACATACGTAGTTATCCTATTATACTAGCACTACCCTAACATGTACCATTTACAATAACACAACAAGGAAAACCTTAAGGCTCAAGTGAACTAATAAACAATTAAGTTCATAAAACCAATCATACAATCCATACAACTATAAGGAAAAAGTTATACACAACAATCCGTTAGCTTATAATATATAAAAAATATTCCAACATTGTTTTTTATCTTTAGGGCTTATGATTCAAATTGCCCCTTTTTACACTAATTTCATAATCATGCTCGTTGAAATAGAGCACATATTCATACCTTTGTGATTTGAATCAGAAATTGCACTAGTTTTATGCAATTCAAATCATCCCTTCCTAGCTATGTTTTTTATTCTGATTGCAATTGTAATGGTGTGCAATTCTAGACTTTCCAAAGATTTGCAACTTCAAATGAGCAGGTGTGTATTCCAAACTAAAACTTCTCAAGTCAAATCAGAACATTCATATCTAACTCTCACAATTCTAATCATGAGTCTACTCGAATTCAAGTTTCTAGACTCGCGATCATGATCACACATCCAATTTCACATAATGTTAAAGATCAAACACACATTCCTACTAAGGTAAACTCTCTCATTTTCATTCTTTTCAACAACTACAACACTTCATATGCAACAATCTCAAACAATTCCAATTTTTATTTATTTTCATACCTATACCATATTCATATATCTATGTAATCCCACTCTATTACACTTTTGGTTTCATTTAAACATCTCCCTATTACCTACATAACCACACATATGATACAATTCCATCATATTCATCAAATGGCTCCAACTATGTCATTCCATGAACTAATATAGACTCAACCACATTCAGTCACAAGAAAACTAAACACTATACAAGTGTAAGGAAAGTGAGTGGTTTACTCACCATTGAACTATCCTTTAGATAGAAATTTATTCTTCTCATAATGAAAGCAAGGCATACGACTTCAAATCCTCCTTCAATTCACTATGGATAACTGAAAGCAACCTCAAAAATTTCCTATTTTCAACAAAATAGAGGCTAGGGTTTACAGGGGTATTATCTTCATTCATCAAGAAAATTATAAGGAAAGCTGAATAGAAGTTATAAATATACTTACCTACTTCCAAGAAAGGAGCAAGAAGCTCCGATGGTCCTGCAATCATGCTTAAGTCGAAGTTGGTTGCTGGATGGAAGCATGGCAACAACCCTCTAGATAATGCCATCAAGTGCAAACCACACTATTGGGTTAGTTGCTTT
Source organism: Saraca asoca (assembly GCA_026873985.1). Classification (NCBI taxonomy): domain Eukaryota; kingdom Viridiplantae; phylum Streptophyta; class Magnoliopsida; order Fabales; family Fabaceae; genus Saraca; species Saraca asoca. Next base: position 2,926 of record JANHAO010013398.1, read on the forward strand.
ATAAGCAACTTCACAGTGGTTAGCTAGTCAATAGACTAAAAATGGCTACCACTGTTGCTATTGATGTCGCTCACACAAAAGAGAAAAAGAAGAGAAGTAGCTAGGTTTTGGAAAAGACGAAGGAGGGCCAAATAAAGAAAAAGCCCCTTAGGTCCCTAAATATATATATATATATATATAAGCACCAATAAAACACTATTTGACAACATATATTACTCCAAAACAATTCATGCTTATTTAAAATAAGCAAATTAGATAGTGTACTAAATACTTACAATCACTACAAATACTCTATAAGTAAAAAATCATTTGAACATGTTTTTAGTTAAATCTAAATTTTAATTTAATAAAATGCAATACACATATGTCATTTCTTTCTAACTTATTAAAAACTAAAATATATTTGATAAAACTCAAATTACAAATTATGTCATCATTTATGTAGTATTTAAAATAGAACATGTAAACAATCATTAATAAGAAATAATTTTTACAATTCAAAACAATTTGTGTAAACCTCTATTTTATTTTCATATCATTGAATAAATCTCAAAAATTAAAGAAACATTTAGAAATCACAATTATTTACTCGTGAAGTCCACTTAATAGGGTTTAACAAAAATTGAAACTTTCATCTTATCACAAATCAATCAAATTACCCCCTTCAATTTTCAAAACTAAAGTAACTTATTAAAGGAAACACAAATAGTTTATGCTAATATTATGGGGATTACCCAATAGAGATTTGGGCCATAACACTATATTTTAAATTTAACATATGTTTTTAATTCAAAAACAATGGATGTAGGATAACAAATTTAATTCCTATTTTTATCATTTAATGTAATACTATTTTAATGTACATAGAAACTTACTCTTGTGCTAGTCATCATATTGGGTATCCATGCAAGCATTAGAATGTATCACACCAAAATTTCAAATTTCACATCATTTTTAGTTAATAATAAGGTGTTAGATTGTTCAATAGAAGAATTTGATCAAATCAAATTAAATTTATTAAGAATTAAATTAAAAATAAAAATTAAATAGAAATTATATCATACCCCCAAAATCCAACTTGAAGGAATAAATACGTGACAACGCTGCTGCGAAGTGTGGATTTGCCCACACATGTGCCAAGCCTTAAAAAGATTCAAATCTAATATATATATATATATATATATATATATATATATCAAATAAGTAATCCTTAACTAAATCTTATACTTAAACTACCAATTGCATCTATAAATTCTGCTGCTTCATCACCTAAAAGTGTGATATGAAAAAGAGACTAAGTTTTAAAAGAAAAAAAATATCACCTCTTAAAATTCATAGTAAATATAATACTGAATATATTAATTCAAAGAAAATAAACTAACAAGAACAAAACCGCTTATCTGATCACTCTAATTTCAAAATGTTGCACCTAAACACAATACACGATGGACCTAAGGAAAAAAATATAACATATTAAACTAATTTAATCCTTTATCAATTTTACCCAACTAATCTATCATAGCCTATATCTTTTGTTTTCTATTAAATTAATTGCTTAAGATTTTAATGGGAAAAAAAAGAGGCAAAACTTAAAGGTGTGTGCAGAGGGGAGAAGAAAACAAATCTAAAGAAGTCAAATGTCAAATATATGGTGACGTGAATAGTGAAATAAAACATGGTGAGCTGGGATTGTTGCAGCTTAGGTCATTTAATGAAGCATTATTGGCTAAGCAGATTTGGAGAGTCTTTTCTCGGCCTACTGTTTTGGTCAGTCAGGTGATGATTCAAAAATTATAATAGAGGCAATTTGGAGAAGATTACTCAAGGACATTTAAATGCAAGCCGGAGATGGGAGAGTATTCAATCACCAGCTCTTCTAATTGCTAATAACTTGTTTTGGCTAGTAGGTTCTGGGGAGCAAATTTCTCCTAGAAGCAAGTTTTGGTGGAAATCCATTGGACCATTACGTCAACATATGAGTGTAGCCAGAGAATTGAGAACTGCTAGACAGGGCGAATGGGATTGCTGTGAGATCTTATCAGTTTTTTCTCATAGTACTGGTAAGGAAGTATTAAAAACCCCTTTATCATATTGCGGGCTCCAAGATTGGTTGGCTTAGATAGACTCTGCTCATGGCACTTATTCTGTTAAACAGGGCTACCAAGTGCTATGTTCTCAGTCTCTTAATCAGATGCAGCAGTCAATTTCCCTTGGAAACTGCTACGTTCTTTGCCATTACCAAGTAGAGTACTGGCTTCCCTATGGAAGCTTTATAACAACAGCCTACCTGCAAGAACCTTTTTGCATCACAGGCATATGGAAATTCCCACTGAATGTGTGTTTTTGCTGTGAGAGTGATGAGACAGTGGAGCACTTGTTCTTAACATGTTCATTTGCTAAAGCTATTTGTTTGGACTCTTTCCTTACCATTCGCTCAGAGTACATACATCCTGCAGATGTGATTCGATGGCTGCAAACTAGTCTAATGGCTGGAGTGTCACAACCTCAAGTCGTCAGGGAATTAACATGTCCCATTGCAATCATTTTGTATATTCTCTGGTACACTAGAAACATGTTCATCTTCCGGGAGAAGAGATTAGTCTTACTTCTAATCTGAGGCTGTTGCAGCGGTGGCTGGGTGAATATATTCTTCCAAGGGGTCAGAGCAGACAGCAAACTAGATACCATGTTTCTTTATCTGATAGATGTATTCATCATCAATCTATGTCAATGTTGGAATTTGATCTAGATATTTATCTTCAGATCTTTAGAATTAAGAGAAGAGGTATGAGGAAGTAAGAATGTTGTTTGATAGTCAGGCATGGCTGGAAGATTTCAATGTCAGATGACTTCACTAAAATTGGGATGTAGCATTTTGTCATTGAGAGCTCTGCTTAGATCACCTCTCATGAACCAACAGTCTAGTCTGCAAATAAGTGGTATTTCTTTCCTCTCTAATTACTTTCGTAACTGTTTTTGTAAAACACAAAAAAATAAAATAAAATTGATGTCAATAGTGAAATAAAACAAAAGCTATCATGCATCGTTATACATAAGAAAGAAACGCGTCCACCAGTCAAACCAAATTCAAACAAAAAAAAATTAAAAATAAAAAAAGAAAGAAATATGTTTGCTAATCAAACCAAATTCACTCTACGTCTTCATCCATTGTTTTATCCATTTTTGTTTCACCCAAATCCCAATACTCACAAGCATCTAAACAAAAATAAGTTTTTATTACAACAAACTAATCCCACTGTTAACATAAAGTCTTCTTTTCCTTAATCGAAAATTACAAAATTTAATAAACAAGAAAGTACACAAATACATGAGTTCAAGAAGGTTGTGATTTCTTTAATAGCCGTTATACTTTGAATACAAAAACCCTGAACCTTTTTATTATATTTTCTCTATTTATAGCATCAAGTTATTATTTTTTTAAAAGAACATTCGTTAATTATCTTTTTTATTTAAACTATTCATCTATAACCCTTTATATATATATATATATACATATATAAGTTTATCTTTTTTTAATAACAATTTTTTTATCATTAATTATTTGTTCTTTGACTTTATATATTTCTCTCTCTAAAAGAAGTTTAATCCTTTACTCTTGAAAAGTTGAGCATATTTCATCCTTAATGTCTCAAATGATTTCTGTTTCTAAGTGTGATAACTCCATTGTAGCTTAATATACCTGTTGATGTAGGAGTTCAGCCAACCCAAGTTCGAAATCTTAAACTGCAAATTGAAAGTGTAAAAGAGAGAGAAATGAAGAGAGAAAGAGGAAGAACATGAGGACACTAGAGGTTTTTAACGTGGTACAACTGAGTGTAATGCTTATATCCACAGTTATGATATTTTCTCTATTTATTTTGACCGAGTGTTTGTATCTATTTTTTGTTCTTCTCTATATTTTTTAGAGTTTCAGCTTCATCTCTAGGGATTTGCCCCTATACAATTATCTCATCCCCTATTTATAGTTACAGGAGTGTACAATCTTAATGTTATTCAAAAAAGGGAAAATAATAAATTAATTAAAAGTTGATATCTACAAGTTAATTCATGCAGATTGATCCCACCTCAGGTTTAACCATAGTAAATGTATTCCAATTTACGAATTAGACCTCGTCCTTAATGACCCATGGTTGCTGACTTTACCCTTGTTGACCAGTGATCTCAAGATCGCATTAGGCGACCTAATGCCTTACTTCAACAACCTCAATCCTAGTTAAGTTGTGCCTTTATTAGCTAGGCCTATCCATTGGACTTTTGTCAATCCATTTGCATGGTATCAGAAATACCCACACCATTACCCCCAGCTTTCAGTGCGATTCGCAAATTAGGAGCTATAGTTCACTAGTGAAAGCTAGCGATTGTGATCTACCATGCCGTTGTTTATACTTCTATTTCATCACTTTGTTTGTTGGTACCATCATTATCACATTAAATGCATGCATTTTCCCATGGCTGTTAGCGTGGCAATGACTAACCTTGTTAATTGCTAGATCATCGTATCGAGGGTATTTGATCAGTCTCTAAATCAAACGGCAGGGCCATCCACACTATATAAGGTGAGAAAACCTTTTTTTTCCTCTACTTTTGAAATTGATGCTCAGTCTCTTACTTGCTTCTCAAGTTCACAAACAGTCACCTCCAATCTTCAACTTCCTATTTCATCAAGTTTGCCATTGAACATTTTGGATTTGGATTGCCAAAGGCCAATTTTGCTTATCTTTCTTCTTTAAAGCCTTAGTTCATTCTATCGACACGGTAAGCTTTTTCTCAGACTTCTAAGCTTCTACTTTTTTTTATTAATGTTTTGCTCTGTGGGTTTTAGGGCCATGGACTATCAGATTTAGCCTTTTGTTTCCCAGGATTTAGTGATCTTATTGGCTCATTAGTTGAGCTCCCCATGTTTTCCTCAGGCATGGTGATCCAAGGTGTATATGGCCTATTATATAGGAACTTTCCATGGACAATTCCTCTCTGAGGATCCTGAGAAGTTTTGTATAGATCTAGGATTATTTCTTCATGGTACTGCAAGTGAGTTCAATCCTTGCATCTTTGTTCTTTTGCTTTTTGGCAAGGTGATCTAATCATTTGGTTTTTCATAGCACACTAGGGGTAATAAAACTAAGTGACAAGCTCTTATCCTGGGAAGACATGAAGTAGCTTGAGAGTATCTTGGCTAAAGACCAAATGATGGATAACTTGTTCACCATATATGTCGATCTTCTAGCCCACAAGAGTTCAGCTACAAAGAGCCAACATTTTCTCTTCTTCTTTTTTTTTATAGGCCATGACTTTGTAATTTTGAATTTCACTCTCGAACTTTCTCATGTAAATTTACCTTATTAAAGGAGGCTTGTAATGAACTTTTTATAATACTCTTCATTGATTCTTCCTAGCTTCCATAATTGAATACTCAATAGGTTGCATACGATACTTCAACTAGCAAACCATGATTCAACGAACATTAATCAAGTTAAATATTCAATAGATCACAAATGATAACTCATGTAAATAGACCTCAATTGGTAGACCATAAAAGGATATATGTCAAGTTGAATTCCCAGTAGGTCACATGGATACGCCTCAGCTAGTATGATTCGAGTGCCTAGGTAGGTCACATGGATGCACCTCAATTAGCATGAGTCGAGTACCTAGGTAGGTCGCATGGATACACCTCAGCTAGCATGAGTTGAGTGCTCAGGTAGGTTGCATGGATACGTCTTAGCTAGCACGAGTCGAGTACCTAGGTAGATCGTACAGATATGCCTCAACTAGCATGTCATGACAATGTATATTTATCAAGTAAGACAATGTATATTTGTCAGATTGACCATGATAATGTATATTTGTCAAGCAGGATAATGTATATTTGTTAGGTTGAATGCTTAGTAGATCACGCCTCAACTAACAATGTATTATCCAGGTAGGTCGTGCCTTAGATCACAAATCATAACTTAATTTGGGTTAAAACCAAGATAAATGCCCAATGAGCCGTAAACGACGACTCTTAGGTCAACTTGAATGGGCTCCAGCTAGCAAACCATGGCTCTTTCATCCCTGAAAATAGTTCAATTCCTATATAAATCTTTGTTAAAATTATCATTCAAAAATTAATAAGCACAAACATAAGGACATAAAAATTTAGGAAGAAACTTAGATGCTTTTACTAATTTCTGGATGATTTTACAGGATTAGATGGGCAAGCTAAAATTCATTGTTAATACAAGTGCAGATGTTCAGCATTCCAAGCTCACAGGAATTTAGCTCCATCCATATTTGCCAAGTAATAGGCTTCATTGCCTAAATCTTTCTTGATTATGTATATATAGGTCTTCCTAGTTCAGACCTAGTGTCCAATCACTAGCCTTGTGAGCTCTAAGAAGAATAAGGCGCAATACGAGATCATCAATTTTATAGTTCCGAATCCAGACCTTCCAGGTGTAATAACTTGAGACCCATTATTGGTAAGTTATTTGAGGTGAGCTATTTCTCCTGTCTCTTCTACAAGGTCAAGGTTTGTAGCGAGCAATTGATTATTATCCTCAGTATTGAAAGTAGCTCTTTATTGTGTAACTATCTCAAGTTTTACTGGGATCATGGCTTTAGATCTGTATACCACTGAAAAGGGGGTTTCTCCTGTGGTGCTACAAGCTATGATTTTGTAAGCCCAAAGTACCTTTTACAGCTCGTCCATGATCCCTTTTTAGCCTCTAACCTTGTCTTCAAGATCTATTTGATGATCTTGTTAAAGGCCTCAACTTGCCCATTGACTTGAGGATGGTCTACAACTGAGAAGCTCTCCTCAATTTTGAGATTGTTGCAGAACTTGATGAACTATTTATTATTAAACTGGGTCCCATTGTTAATCATGATCTATTGAGGCACTCCAAACCTACAAATAATGTTACTCCATACAAATTTTTCAATTTTCAATGATGAGAATTATGCTAGTTCCTTTACCTCTTCCTACTTGGTAAAATAATGGATAGCTATTACTACATGCTTGCACTGTCTGTAATTCATTAGGGGTGGTCTCATCAAGTCCATGGCCCAGATCGGGAAGGGTCATTGACTGACCATTTGTTGTTGGTAGACTGGTGGAGCTCGTGGGACCTTGGTGAATCTCTAGCATTTGTCACACCTTTTTACAAGGTCAATGGCATTTTGCTTCGTTGTGGGCCAATAAAATCCCTATTAGAGTGCCTTTTAAGCTAGAGATAGCCCCTGCATGATTCCCACAATGATCGGCATGAATTTCCTTTAAGACGGTATCACAATCATGCCATTTATGCACCTTAAGAGTGGAGTCGAAAATCTTTTTCTATATAACATGTTGTCACAGACATAATATCTAGCTACTCAAGCTCATAAACAACATGCTTCTAACTTATCTTGTGGCAACTTACCATCTTGTAAGTAATCCAAGATCATGCCCATCCATAAGTCTTATGCCATAGCAATTGCCATTACGACATCCCTTTGCTCTATACTTAGTGATGGGTGGAATTATATTGGGATAGTCATCAAGAAATCTATATCTTTGGTCATGGCTAAGCAAGCTAATGCATTTACATACATGTTCTAAGCTTAAGAAATCTGATCGATCTCGTATCGTTGGAAAGAACCAAGCAGATCTTGAACCTTCTAAAGGTATATGGCCATCTTTGATCCCCTTGTCTGGTATTCTCCCTATATATGACAAACTATAAACTAGGAGTTGCTAAATATCTTTAGGTTTTTAGCTCACACTTCTCTTGCTAGACGAAGCCCTGCCAATAATGCTTCATATTCTACTTTGTTATTTGTGGCCTGAAAACCAAATCCCAGTGCATAAAGGATTTTATGCCCTACTAGGCTGATAAGAAACACTTCTACTCTAGCCTTCTGCTTGTTTGATGACCAATCATCATACAACTCCCAATATGGAGATTTTGGGGCCTTTATTTCCTTTTATACGGGACCTATAAATTCTACTATAAAATCTGCCAAGGCTTGCCCTTTTATTGCTGGCCTTGGCTTGTATTTAATGTCAAACTGAGCTAGTTCAACTACCTACTTGAGTAGATAACCTGAAGCATCTATTTTTTGCAAGATTTGACTTAATGGGAACTATGTGAGCACTTCAATGCTATGCGTTGAAAGTAAGGTCTCAGCTTCCTTGATGCGATCACGAGGCAGTAAATAAGCTTTTCCAATGGTGAGCACCTCATCTCACATAATAGACCAGAAATTATGTTCGACCTTCTTCTCTTGTAAGGGTTGCACTGAGGGTGTGCCGAGATACGTCCAAGTAAACAATGAGTTTCTCACCATCCTTTGGTTTGGATAAGAGTGGAGCTCAGCCCATGTATTCCTTTAGCTACTGAAAAGCAACCTTGCATTGCTCGATCCACTTGAAGTGTTTTACCTTTTTTAGTTCATCAAAGAAGGGAATGCACCTGTTTATTGCTTTCAAGATGAATCTACTGAGTGCTATGACCTGGCCATTAAGGCTCTATACATCCTTAATTTTAGCAAGGGTTCTCATGTTAATAAGTGCTTTAATTTTGCTTAATTCTCCTATAGTCAACCATGAACCTAAGGAATTTTCCCAAAGCTACATTAAATGCACACTTGTGTGGATTCAACTTCATCCAATATCTTCTCAGGATTTGAAACATTTCCCCTAGATCATGTACATGATTGGTGACCTATTCATACTTCACCAACATATCGTCTATATACACCTCCTTTCCGATCTGTTCTTTGAGCATCATGTTAACTAATCATTGGTAGGTTGCTCCTATATTTTTCAATCCAAAAAGCATCATCTTATAACAATATAGCCCACGATCAGTGATGAAAGAGGTGTGTTCCTTATATTGTGGATTCATAAGGATCTGATTATATCCTGAGTAGGCATCCGTAAAGCTAAGAAGCTGATGACCAGTAATTACATCTATGAGCTGATCAATCTTTGGCAAGGAAAACTGTCCTTTGGGCGTGAAGTCAATGCAAGTTCTCTATTTCCTATTCTTCTTTTTCACAAGTGTAGGATTGCCCACCCAAGTTAGGTGTGAGCTTCTTAGATAAACTTATTGGCTAAAAGTTTATCTACTTATTCCTTAAGTGTGACACAATGCTCAACAGTTATAGGTCTCCTTTTCTAGTGCACTGGCTTGTGAAGAGGGTTAATGTTAAGCTTATGGAACATGACTTTAGGGTAAAATCCTCACCATGTCTTCATGGTTCCAGGCATAAATGTCTAGGTTTATCTTAAGAAATTCAACTAGCTAGGTCTTTACATCTGGAAACTAGTTCTTTCCTAACTTAATGCACCTTTCTATATCTGCCTCACTGACTTGTACGCCTTCAAGCTCTTCCACTAGACCAATAACTCTATCTGCATCCACCTTATGAGGGTCAAGGTCGTGGCCCTTGTTGTACTTCCAACTTGCTATTCTCTACTGGAAACCATACTAAATTTTTTGTCTTTCACCCTTAACTTAACCGCATTCTCATAGCAATATCTGGCTATGTGCTACTCACCTCGCACACATCCAACTCTGTTGAGGGTTAGGAATTTGATGATGAGTATCTTGGTTGACGTGACCATGTCCGGGTCATTCATTGCATATCACCACAACACCATGTTATATGCTGAGGGACAATTTATAATCAGAAAATATGCCAGGATAATGATTTGGTGATCTAAATCTCCAAGAGTAAGGGGAAGGCTAATCTACCCCACTGATAATATCGCATCTCCTGTGAAACCTTAAAAGGGCTCTAGGGAAGACCCTACTTGATTTGCACTCAATCCTATTTGGTCAAAACATTCCTTGTACATAACATTTAGCAAGCTTCCAGTATTGATCATTATCCTTCGCACCTTAGCATTGCCAATTCTGGCTTGAATGACTGATGCATCATTTTAGGGAGAACATACTCCTCGTGCATCTTCAATTATGAAAGTGATGCTATCTAAGAGCATCTTTACTTTCTTAGTAAGTCTCTCAAAGTCACCGTGACCTGTAAGCAGGACATGGTTTGCCTCCCACACATAGCGCTCATGTGATCTATTTGAGGTACCTGCAATGTGATGTCTACCGTGGATGGTGAATATTGTTCTTACTACGAGAGTCTTTTCTCATTCAGGAGTTTGATGGCGTTGCTATTGTGCTGGTTGTTTGGATTGTTAAGGTCACTGACCCACAGGTCTTACGACGTAATCTCCCAAATGACCTCTTTTAATTAGAACTTCAATTGCATCTTTAAGTTCCCAACAGTCTGAACTATTTTTCCTAACTTCATTGTAATAAGCATAAAACTTGTCCTTATTCTTGAGTTTATTAGGAGTCATTATGGGATTAGGCTTCCTAAAGTCCTTCCTATCTTTCTCTTTTGCAAAGATCATATCCTAAGTATTCGATAGGAGGCTATAGTGATCATGGAGAACTTGATGCTGAGGTCGCTCACTTCTAGCCTTTTTTGCATGTCGATTATCAGAGCCACCCATATGACTCTCTTTGCCGTTTTTAACATTACTCCTCTTTTTACTTTGTTTGGAGCTATTCATCTCATCTTTTTAATTAGACTTCCTTAGGCTAAAAGTTTTTCTTCCCACCTAATTTCTTTAGTAGCTCATTCATAGAACTTAGCTAAGTCTCTTATTGGAGACTTGTATAAGCTTTGATATAGGTTACCATCCTTATGAAGTCCTACTGAGATTGCTATCAGGATGCTCTTATTTGAAGGGCTCTCAATGTTGTTGACCTCATGCCTAAAATGGGTGATATAATTTTCTAGTGACTCATTCTTCCATTAAAAGACCATTAAAGGTGGCAAGATGGTGCGAGCTACCTTCTCAGTGCTCTATACTAACTGATGAATCTTCTTTGGCATTTTTCCCAACTATGAATGCTAGAAGTTAGGAGATTTCTAAGCTATGTTTGAGGTATGTCTCCAAGAGTGGTAAGGAAGATGCGACACTTGACTAGGGAATTGGTTGTCTGAAGATCCATTTGAATATTGAATGCGTCCAGGTGGTCATATGGGTCACTATCCCCATTGTTTTGTGAGATTGTGGGGATTTTAAATTTGTGAGGGAGAGGTTTTATCTCAATCTCTCTAGTGAATGGTGTCTTCTTTTCATAGAGATCTCAGCTATCATGAGCCTGAGGGCATTCCTCTAACTGCTTTACCCTCTGAAATAGCTTTTCTACCATCGAGTCCTATGCCTCAAAATGCCAGCTAGAAGACTGTTGGCTCCTTTTATCTCCTTGGTCATGAGAGTACTGACCTGAGGTATGTCCCTAACTAGTCTTGTTTAAGCCTTCCACTCAATGCGAACTCTCACATCACTAATTACGATGGCCCTCTCATGCTCGATGGGCCTCCGATCTTGTTTGTAAGTTGGAAAAGCAAGCTGAATCAGTAGCTGATGCATTGATTTGGTTAGCCTCTCCTTCTAAGCTCCTTGTCGTGGCTGTCAAAGCTCTCCTCTAGGTGCAGTGGCTTCAACTTGGTTTTGCACGCCTTAAGCTTGTGCCTATGCCAATGCCCTAACCATATTAGCCAATTCCCTCACTGTATTCTCCAACACTTCCTAACGCTGGTGCCATATTTGCACTCCATCAATCCCAGGAATAATAACAGTAGGTTGGCAATGGGCTATTGGGGGAAAACTAGTAGCAATACCTGTGGCAAGGACAATGGAAGTGCCTACCATGGGGAGAATTGGTTCCCATTGCTATTCTATGTGACCTTCTGACTGGTTAATTGGAGCACCTAAACTCCTAGTGGTTCTTCCTCTAGCCATCGCGGTTGGATGGAAAATCAACCAGAAAATTAATCAGAATGTAGTTTAGGCCCTTCCTCTAGCACCAAAATATTGATGTGTGAGTTCAGTCAACCCAAGTTCAGAATCCTAAATCGCAAATCGAGAGTGTAAAAGAGAGAGAGAGAGAGAGAGAGAGAGAGAGAGAGAGAGAGAGGGAGAAATGAAAAGAAAGAGATGAAGAATATGGAGACACTAGAAGTTTTTAATGTGGTTTAGTCAAATACAATACCTACATCCATGGTTATAGTATTTTCTTTGTCTACTTTGACAGAGTGTTTGTATCTATCTTTTTATTCTTCTCTATATTTTTCAAAGTTTCAATTTCGTCTCTCGGGATCTACCCCTATACAATGATCTCATCCCCTATTTATAGTTGCAGGGGTATATAATCTTAACGTTGCTCAAAAAAGGAAAAAAATAATAAATTAATTATAAATTGATTCCTGTAAGTTGGTTCATGTAAGTTGGTTTTTCTAATCAATGTCAATAATCTTTATCAAATATTCTTGTAAAAAAAAGTTGGGTTAAAATAGGATTGAAGTCTAATACTTGATTTAGATTCAGTACGTATTTTCTTAACATAAAGACGTGAAACATATTATAAAGACTTGATAATGATGACAGCAATGCAAGTCGATAAGTCATTACATTGACTTTGTTTGATATCTGAAAATGATCAATAAATCTTGAACTCAATTTGTCACAAAGGTCAAACCTCCAGTTTTCTTTTGCAAGTAGTGTTGTTCACTTGTCGAACCCTAAATTTATCACCCAAACTTGACGTGTGAAGTGCATTGCATCTTTGCATTAAATAATTAATTACATGGATCATTGATCATAGTCAATAGAATAATGATGTTCTCATGTTGATCTGCTCACATATAAATTCAAGTTCTTTCATATTAGTTATTGTTTTTCGTAATTGATTTACAGAGAAGATAAATTCAAACATAAGCAGATTGACGGACAAAGGAATATCATTATTCTATTTTATATATGTCAGCCTGGTTATTTATGATACCAACCGCTATTTTGTGTACCCTGCCAACCAAATTTGTTACATATTGTGGTACCATAGGCATCTTCAAGATTGATATCTTATACATAAACTTTCTCCTTTCT